>JASAMV010009113.1:0-18280 GCA_030248065.1 Rhynchonema sp. JSB1_4
ACAGTAAAAGCGGCTATTATTATTAACATGTCATCTTGTGTCTGTAGTGGTGAGGGATGGATTCAGTTCGATGGATCAATACCTCACAGTGGACAGACGTTAGACACGCGCGGGGTCACAAAGTGCTCAGGCAGAAAGGTGTATACCGACAGAAAGCAGGTTGAAAAGTCTTGCCGGCACGCAATTCGCCCGCTGTATCTTCCTCACTGTTTTCCACACACGCCTTATTCCAAAGTGGTTGACGCATATTAATTCTGTCAAGTGGTTTACACATCAATCCTTGGGTAATGGCACAGTTGTCAAATCGAGTGGTCAAATCATATCGTCAACTTAAGCAGGCCAAATGAGTGGGAGAAATAATACATTGAGTTGGCGACACGATTTGACTATCTGATTTGACCACAGTACTCTTGTCAGGGCCGCTGACTCATGCACACACAGTTAGCCTTTGACTATCTGCCACTACTGCAGAAAGACACGAGCACTGGGTTGTGCCTGTATCAAAAACATGTACTTCAACCATTCTCCAACTGGGCTTGACAGGCGTGCATGGCATATACATACTATTAGCAAGTAAAGTATAACTTTTCAGGCAGCAACGTGTATCACTACCCAGCGCACGGCTGGCGGCAGCAGGATAAAGACCAAAGATAGACTGAAAATTATGCTTTGACCGAACTAGGTCATGGGAGCCGATTGATTTACTGAAAGGTGTCAGTGAGTGAATGGCTCACTCGCTTGAACCTGTTATTTATAACTAGGACGGACTGGGTAGGACTGGTAATGTGGAAGTTAAACCATTGCTTGACGAGTGCAAAGTATGTATATTTAATACCTGCAGTGCAGGCTTAAGGTCTATTTTAAAAAGACTGCAGCTATTCTATGGCGTATTTGACCCACATCAACTTTAAATGTCAGCTTTGTCAAAGCTGCAGATACTTCAAAAAACAAGTGAGACTATGACTGTGTTCTAGGGGATCTGGCCAACAGACAGAGTTACAGTTTGTGGGCGGCATGTGATATCCGCAAAGTGGTGTTGACATTGAGGACACGTTTCACTGGTATCAAGTATGCATGTCGTTGATAAGGTCACGATCCGGCTCTATCGTGCTAAACAACGTGTTTCGTGGAAGAGTGCGCTGAGGAACGATAGCATCTGGGTTACACCCTCACACGACAACACGATAATTCGCACAGAGGAACGAGAAAAGGATTTTTTGTGGAGTTAAGCGGGATTTGCTCTTGTAGGGGTGAACGGGAAATCGGGGTTTGCAGAGATGAATGGTAAGATTTCTGACAACTGGAAAGGGTCCGCACAGACAGGTGTGCTGAGTCGTTCAGCTTCTGATGATCTGACGCAAAGCTGAGCGGAAAGGACCATTGCAGAGGTGAGGATGGCAGTCCATGAGCTTAGCCCCGGGCCGTAGTGACGGGTAAGCGACTGTCAAAACAAACATTATCCTAAGTTGAGGAGAAGACTGAACTATCAGAATGCATTTTTTGTGTCGGTGCATTGTCGCCACCGGCAGAGACGACCAGAACATCGTTAGAAATACATATGTATATGTACATATGTTCAAAAATTGGAAGAACAACAAAAGTGTATGCATTGTTCTGCACAGAAGCAGATCCAAAGTCCGCGTTGGGCTCATGCCACGGCGATAGGAAACATGTGTAGGAAGGCACAGCTGCGTTTGTGCATTCAAAAAGAGGATACGGCACACTCACTACTGATCAGGCGCTGATCTGGGTTTTGGCTAATGTAGGGGCACATTTACAGTTCTTGTTCCCAAGGGCTTGGCATCTTCAGGTCTGCTAGAAATAAAAAATAGCTTGATTTTTGGTGTCCTTTACTCTTCCTTTTTCTTAAAATTCAAGCCCTCTTCAAAGACTACCTACTTTGACCAAACGGACGACACCATCCCAGTGCGTCTCACTCCTGGATCCACCAGTGTTAGTGATGCGTTGTTTTAGAACGTCGCCGGCAGAGCCCTTATGTATTGCATTCCTGCCAGTTGCGCAATGAGTCTCCAAAGAGTTCGAGTCCACAGCAACCATAGTACTGCACAAGACAGAAATATGCCCTGCGGGCATAAGACGAGGATATGCAACCTGCGATGAAACTGCATAAAAGTTCGATATTAGAAAGGTTTGGAAAAGAAAAAGAAAAGAAATGCTGAATAACGACGCCCTTCGACTACAGTCGGATTCGAGACCAACCCTTTCTAGTATTCAATATCAAACGTTTCCTCGGTTTTGCCCTCAGGGCATAATCTGCCTTGTATCGACATTTTATATCGTGAAACACTTCATTTCAGGACAATCCAATGCGTTCAAGCAAAGCACAAAATGGCCTAAATTGGTCAGAATTATTTATCTGGTCAAAAGGCAAAGAAGTTAGGCGCCCGCGTGAGGAATTGAACCCTCTACTTTATGGTTTGGATTGCTGCGCGTTGGACCACTCGACCACTGCAGATAAAATGTGAACCGAGAGCGGTAATATCAATGCAATGCAGTGGTGCCCACAGCACGTGCGTGTTGCATGCATTATATTGCCTGTTCCCTGCTCTGGCTGCTTATGTTTGTGAGTGTGTGTTGCTGGCTCTGCGCTGTTGGCAATACACTGTTCGCTTTATGAATCAGGAACGAAGCGTGCGTAAATGCGCTGTTGTGTTTTTTGAAGCAATACAACGAAAAGACACAATCAGCCGTAATTTTGGGTTTTGAAGCACACTTTCTGTGCAAGGTCATGGTCGTGGTCTGGAACCGGTCTCAGGCGAGGAGTTACGAACTTGGCGATAGCACCACCATGTTTCTCGTGTACGAAAACTCCATATGCGATATTAATATTTATGGTGTCAGGCGACGTCTGGACCCTGACTAGCACTAATTTGCCGAAAAATGGGAAACAACGTTCATGCAAAAATGTCAACTGTGTCTTGCCCGGAATCGCGCGTTCGAGTACGCGGACCTTGAAGGCACGCCGTTCAAGTTGTGTGCAAATTTGGGCTTGGGCCCAAGTTACGTCTTGTCAAAATGGCGTGGAGTTTTCATTTTTGTATTCGCCCAATATAAGGAATGATACATACATATGTCGCTTAGCACTACCGTGCTATAGCACTGATAGTATCATCTGCCTACCGCCACACAGTGATGTCATGATGTGATGCGCGCGTTTGATTGCTGATTGCTAACGTGAAGGTGAAGTGACCCTCAGCCATCAAAGAATATAGTTAGCATTTGGCCAATGGGTAGTGTGGGCATTTTGCCGATAATTGTAGGCATTTTGCCAACAAGAAAAGTAAGGATTTTACCAACAGCTGAAGGCAGGCATTTTAGCAAAGGGTTAGGCAATCTTCCAAAGGGTGAGGCAAGCATTTTATGGTGAACTACAGTATGTATGTACCGTATGTACATGCATAGTTTGGCATTTTAAAAAGCCTAAGAGACATGCATTTCACTAAAAGGCAAAGACGGCTTTATTGCCAAGGCGTGTTGATATTTTTACAAAAAGGCAAAGTATGGGCATTTTACCAAATGTATACAGATGTACATAGGCATTTTACTGAAACGTAAAATATCTACGCACATATATATGTCAAGAAATGGCGAAGAAAAGGCAATTTTGACAAAAAACATAAAATGCTTATTTGTGCGGAAAGGTGAAGTGCTATTAACTACACATTCGTCTGCTCTCAGCAGTCTGATGAGCACCACGCGCTGCAGGGCGCAAGGAGGCATATTGGCCGATCATTGGACCTGCGCTTTCCTTGCAGCCAGAACGCAGATTAAGTAAGATCAAAATGCAACAGGCGCAGAAAACAAAATAATGGGAAACATTTCGGTTCCCGTGCAATTCGTCAGAAACCTTGCAGATTAATACGAACAGCCATTGTTTCCCAAATGGCACTACCTGTTGGTCAGCAAGACATGGCTCGCGCCTCGCGGCATAGAGCTTCAAGTTGCCTCCTCCATATGTAAGTGTCAAAAACAGTGTTACGTAAATGGAAAATAATGAAAGGATACGAAAACAGATCCTTATTATTGAATTTTTCGACTGACCTGTTATTATCAACAACGACATGTCGGGCAAGTCGAACCTCATCTTGCTCGACCGGATACGTTCTTGATTTTTAAGTGAATTTACAAAAGAATATGTTGGACGGTATTCTTTAACTGAAGATTTAAGACTAAAATCTGTATCAGATTTAATTTCCGACGAAACCGATGTCGTAAACCCCGTATTTGTTCGGTTTAGTTGCTCACATTGTGTTCTTCTTGTCTGTGTGCGATTAACGGGTGGTGTGTTGATAAGGTGGTTGGCTTGATCGATTCGCCCACACGTGGGTTATTTCGGGGACTGAAATCGATGTGGGTTAACGACAAGAAATGCAATCTACATACAACGCTGAGCCATTTGGCTGTTGCGCGTAAAAAATCAAATTTGATACAGTACAAGATACAACCTGTAGCCCTTTCTATGCTAAACTCAGAAAATATACACAGCTGCGGTTATGTGCTGGTGAGTTACCAACAGCTTGACCATCAATCAGCCGTGGAAGCCCATTGCTCTCTAGTGACCCAAATGTCGGACCTCATCCCACTCATGTCACCACAAAGAGGTCGGACTGTACGAGTGGAAACATCGCGATTGTGAAGAATTGAGCTCGTCGGTCTTGCATTGACAACAAGCAAACGTGGAGGCCGGCTATTCTGGTTCCTCATCAGTGCACATGAACGACCAATGCAAGGCAAATACAAAGACAGATGGATACAAAAAACTGTATACATAATGCGACTGCAAATGACGGCGGCTGTGACAAGCCATCTAACGATGTGTGTCGGTGTATACCATCTAGAAACACCTTGGTCATCTGGGCATGGCACTGGTTTATGACCGAAAGCTACAGATTAGAAAAAAGGCCCATTCAAAACCGTGGTACATGTGTTGAAGCTGCTACCACGAAAATGAGAGTGGGGAGATGTGGCCAGGCGGGACTCTATTTATCATCTCATTTGAATTCAAGTCAGTCAAGAGAGAGAGGGGACAAGCCTATTTGGCAGACTATTTTGGGATTTAGGGATTTCGCATGTGGCTTAAAAAACAGCTCGCGTGCATGGGGATGAAACAAATGTGCTGCTGCACATGAGCCTGTTTTGGAACTAACCTGGACCATAAGCTAAGTATTGTGCATGAGCGAGAGTCACATGCGGGCTCCCATAGTCCCATACGCTTTTAGTAGCAGAACTGGTGTTATAACCTGGGACCAAATGCTGGCCATATGGCATCAAACAAGCCGAGGAGCTGGCATACAGTGAGCTAAACTAATAAACTAAAAAACATCGAGACCCTGGTTGTCGGAAAACTGAAGTGTGCCCATCTGACTATATGTAACAAATGCAGAAATATTGCCAGCGCTCGGCCACCTAATGCCAACCACAAGTGCGTGTTTGACTGGTGTTTCTTTTATCCCGTGAATGCGTTCTGCGACTGACGCAACAAAAATGGATGGGAGTGCGCTTGCTCAGATGTGCGGTAGCTGACTGCCAACAACCAACTACCGATCATGATGGTATGGCCACACCCCATACTTGGTGTGGGTTGGCTATTTCGTGTGGCAAATCCAACCACCCCCGTTGTTTGCTGGCTGGTGGTCTGCTGAGCTGCACTGAAACGGAGAGAATGGTCGAAAAAATATTGTGCATATGAGCTGTTGCTGGCTGAAAACAAAACGTTATTGGCGACGGGCGGCACACCCAACAGCAAGTGCGCCAACCAGCCCAAACACTTCAGCTTCATACGTAGCTTTTACCCTGGACCGTGAACGTGTAGTATACGTGCACATGCATACACGCATGGTCCACGTACAGCGTTGTTGGCTGGCTCAATCGCGCTGGCACTGTCCGCATGCATGTGGTTCTTCTCTCTCTCTTCTCTTCAGCGCGCCAGCTTGCTGCTTCTATGTGCCTTGCGTTGGTAAGCCGCTCCTGCTACTACTATACTTGCTTTAGCTGCAAAAGCGTACGTGTATGTGCTGTACCTAATGTTTGTGCGCTGCTGGCATGGTTCTCTGACTTCGCTTTGGACTTGCGGCGCGCAAGAGTGTGCGCTATATCTGTCTGTCTGTGTGTGCTCGCTAACATGGAACCCAACATAATGCACATTATGCGCTTCTGTTTATTGGATTATGACCACGACAAGGCACGACACCCAACCAAGATCCATGTGTTTTTGGACGTACAGGAGACACTTGCACAATACACAAACACTGTGCGTGAATGATTGGGGCGTATCGCTTACTGCAAAACCCTACACGGGGCCTGGTGTTCGCATGAAGCAGCTTTTTGGCCTGAATTTGCTTACAATTATGATTAAGAGAAGATGTGTGTACGTTTCTGAAAAGAGCAGTGCTACTAATTTTTTGCCATTTTGTAAATTGGTAACTGTTGACTGTCTGGCGTGGGAACCAGCCGAGCGTAAAATGAACTGCATGTTGTTTTTGTGCAATGTTTATGATGAGTTAAAGCAAACGTTTTCGTGTAGCAATCCATGTTACATTAGGCTCGTATGAACGGCACGGTTAAATTGTAATGGGTAGGTTCTAGAAAATTTGTGCTTCAGTTGATCACCCGGTTCATACTGGTTTTATGAAACACAAGCTGAATTAATGACAGCGACCACTGCCGTTTTCTGACGTGACTGCCGTGTTTCAGTGAAGTGTTATCAGCATGGGGCTGCTGTACGGATGTGGATTCAAGTTATTCAACAGGAAAAAGAGGATAAAATTCTGATTGAGGGTACCAGCAACCAGAACGTTACAAGGCATTACGTCTTGTCATTACGTTTGTTGTCTTTCTGAGGTGAATAAAAACGAACGAACGAACGGTGCTGAACGAGCGAGACCCCAATCAACCCTTGGCTCGTGCAACCATCAAAACTGTGGCTCGGTGGTTGGAGGTCCAACAGCTTTCATTGTTCTTTCAACACGTCGTTCATAGTTTCCACGTCTGTTACGATCTTTTCGTCTAAAATATGAATCAACCAGATGTGAAGTGCTGTATGAATATCTTCATTTATTGTTAGGAAAGGCACAGACAGATCAAAGCGGGTGACTTGCGACACACACAGGGTGAAAAAACAAATATGGAAACATTTTTTAATGGGCTTGGAACTCAGCCGCAAAGGAACCCTGACATAGGTACATAGCTATTACACCTTGACTGGAAGCCCAAAATGAATTACTACTTTGTATTAGAATATCGGTCAGTAAATTGTTTTAATTGATGAGCTACTGTGAAGGATCTTAAATACGCACGCGTTCTTTCGTTTGCTGTTGCCGGCAACCGAAGGTGCACCTAACTTGCGTTAACGTAGCGTAGCACAGTTGCCAAAACCAGCTGGCAGATCACGTCTGAGCATAATGAACCGCTTGGGCTGTCGGTCAAGGTGCAACACGTCTCTTGGGGTTACACGAGATCCAAGCTCATCAAAAAAGGCTTCCACTTTTGTTGTGTCACTGTGTGCAACGATGTGGTAAATGCGCGGCCAGCGATATCAAATCCACTGTGACAAACGGTGTGTTTCATACGGTAAAATTAAATAGCTTTTCAGTGTTCTTATACGTACGGATGCCTTCATGATTTGATATCGCCAACACGATGTGTTAAGAAGCCGGCTAATAGATGATATTTTTGGAACTCAGAAGTAAATCTCTACCAATAAGCGTACCAATAATCTAGTCGATTCCAAGCAATCTTGTTCGGATTATGAATACAACCTTAAGACATGTTGATATGTAATAATTATACATATGAAGTATTGCCAACTTGACAAAAAGCAAGAAAATTGTCGAAAACAAAAAGCAGGAGCATTATGTACAATAATTAAAGTTATCTCGCGGAACCAACCAATGTTGAGTAAAAAGCCGCGCTTGAGATTTTCGAGAGAAAAGAAATGATCCTAGAACATGTTATTCTACATTCGGCAGTCGAAACAGAAAAGCCGAACAAAATGTCTCAAACGCGAAATGGCAAGATTCAATTGACGCAACGGGTTCTCAGCGTGGACATTATTAACGCAAATCGTCATAGAGAAAGATTATCATCTCAGCACACAACCATAAATGTCCATAACACAATACAACACCGGTGCAACAGCAGAAGAATTACGTTGCTATAAATACGATCTGCATGGCTAAAATGGGTAATGCAGGTTTATGTACATCTGGCAATCGTAAAGGCCTAACTATACTTCGTTCTCTCAGAGAACAAAGAACAAATTCTCGCGCGCTGATTGGCTGTTGAACATATACGTGGACCAATCAGCGCGCGAGAATTTGTTCTTTGTTCTCTGAGAGAACGAAGTATAGTTAGGCCTTTAAAGATGACTAGGATACGCGTAAAAGCATCAACCGTGCCACCTGGTATTCAAAGACCGGCACGACATACTGTAGCAATACTGTAGGAGTGCCGAATACCGATCAGTCACAAAGTTAGGTATTCAATAAAATGCAAGTGAACGTGGTTACGAACGATGCACATCACACAACTTGGGTAATTTCTAAAAAAATCTCATAATAAATACAATTTACCACATTGAACGGTTAACACGATTTAGTGATGCTCTCAGTGTTCGTCCGTGGTCATTGCGTCAAATATAAGTGTAACGAATCAATCTATCAATTAAGCAATCAATGAATTAGCAATATCCACTGGCACAGTTTGCCCAGGACTGTGGCTCGGGCGGCTTGTCCAAATCGATTGATGGATCACGATTGATCAATCTTTGATTATCGACAGATGTTTGAATGCGTTGCATCACCATCTCCAACAGATACTCGATCGCTTTCTCGACATTGTTGCCCGTGCACGCTGATGTTTCAAAGTAGCCGAAGCTGGGAAGGTAAAATAACAAAGTCAAAGAAACAGTCAACCGAACGTTCATCTCTTCAGTCAATCAACTAATCAAATGGTCAGTCAATCGATCTTGTATATATCAATCGAAAATTTGATCTACCAAAACAATCATTCAGCTTAGTAAGCACGCAGTCAATGGGTCAACAGATCAACTATGAATCGAAAAATTATTCAATCAATGACCCAGTCAGACAACCGGTTTGTCAATGAGCAACCAACCAAATAATGAATTTAAAATCATTACTTGCTCGGTAATGTCAACTGTTAGTCAAGTGATCGGTGATGAATCGATCCATCATCGATAAATCAACCAACTAATCAATAAATCTGACGATCAATTCATTCAACATACCCCAACTGATCTGCGAGTTGTTTGGCCCTGCTGGTCGATACCTGTCGACGATTTTCGAGATCGGATTTGTTGCCGCACAGAATGATGTCGGGCGATTCGCAATACGCGTGAATGCGCAACTGCGACAGCCAATCGCGGATATTGAGGAATGACTGCTCACTAGTGATGTCGAACACCAGGATGAAACCCATCGCGTCACGGAAGAAGGCCGTTGTGATTGAACGGAACCTGAATTGGCAAGGATTGTGGGGTTTGGGCTTGGTTTGGTTTGCATGTGGTAACCCATGCCGTCGGGCAGTTACGCGGAAACCACGCGTCCTTGGTCTTCAGTCCTATCTTAGAAAAAAAGTCTGATTGATGCGCACATTGCCGGCAATTATGTATGTGTCTTGTGTGCTGCCGATGGTGACTGGTGCCCAAAGAAACAGTAGTCAATGGCCAATTTTAAACCTCCTTACAGTGATTATGCATTGGCCACCACACAGGCCAGGCCCCAAAGAATGTACCACAGAAACGGTTCAGTTCGATGAGATTTGGAGGCACTGCCTTCATACCGGAGGACAAAGCCAAAACGCTCAATGAAACCAAGAGAGATGAATACACGTTGATCGTGATTTACCTGTTTGGATGAGTGCGATTGAGTCACAATCAATACGCGTACACCTGATAATAGAGCACAATGAGCAACAGAACGGCGAGAAAGCACGTGAACAGACACGCAATCACACCAATCGCATCGCAGTTGCAGCAGCAGCACAGAAACAGACAAATGGATCGGTTGTGCAATTCGTGTAAATCGTTCAAATTTCGCAGCTGTTCGTCGTCGAGGCCGGAGCTGCGATGATTCTCGAACAAGACCAAATCAGTGCGATAGGATTGCGCGCTGTACTTTTTCGGAATGTGGTACTTCCGCATGATTAGCTGATTTTACAACATGCTGGTGCGGGATTTCTTCTGACTGGGTAAAAATTGAGATTGGAGAAAGCACACAAAGAATACAGAAATAAAAACGCATAGCAGGGCAGTGTCCAAAAAAAGAAAGCAAACAGTCTTATGTAACTTAGTCACACGCATTACGCTCCATTTGTCAGACAGAAGAGCGACGTAAAGATCCAATAAATTGCTTTGCTTTCTTCAAATAGAAATAAGGACGATTCGTTGCTTCAAAAACGGCTCAGTCAGATGGTTTGCTGAAACTGCTGTTCAAAACCACTAAAGCTTCGCTGTTTCAAAACTGCTAAAAATGTTGATTTTTTTGGTGAATTTTTCTGTGAAAAAGAAATTACGGAAGCTTAATCTTAATGTTTTCAGAATAATCGGGAGCCGGAATTACCGGAATGTTCTGATGTCGACAGAAATTGTTGTTCCTCTGTACATACAGTACTACTGCAAAGAATTTAAAAATCCTCTTTTGCATATAATGCCGAAAACACAAGCGTCCAATGCTGAAAACAGCTGGATGCCACGTTTTAGAATGCTGAAAAAACGATAAAAAACCAGACACATGATCACATTATTTTGGTCATGTTTTTAGGTTTTCAGGTGCGGTCATAGGAATAATTCAAAAACTTGTTTCATGCGTTCCCATGAAAATCGAACAGCACAACTTCGGTAATACGAGACGTAGTGCTTAGTAATCGCCAATGATCACATCATAAAAATGTGTAAATTTCGGGAAAATTATTCGTATCGTATTGGAAGGAACATATTGAGAATTTGCAAAATGAAAACCCGTTGGATAGAAGCTCAGAATTATGCCTCAACCGCAACATGTGCTTCCGTTTCCGAAGCACCTAAGCACTAAGTTCCCTAATCCCGGAAAACGTAAGTATTTTTACGGGTGTGACAAAATGTAACGCCAGAACTTGCAAAAACTGCTGCCGTGTACATAAACATGCGCAGAAGCATTTGTGTGAGTGGATCATGGCGCACAAATGGAACTCAAGTACCTTCCCAGTGGCAGCGCACAGCGAAGCTCGAAAAAGATTTCGGCGCAATGTTTCCTCACGACGGAATGCAAATAATCCCCACTCTCTCACTGTACCTTTCCTGCCCAGCCGTGTCCCAAAGTTGTAGAAGCACACGTTGACCGCGTTTGCCGAATTCGCCCGTTTTGCTCTTGTACACCTGAATTTATGTCGATATACTGGTCATTTACTTCGGTTTGATTTGTAAGGCACATCTATACCCACATTATATTTTCTATCTTTTATCCAGAAGCAACGATGGTTCCATACAATTTCCAGACTATTATCCTGAAGTGAAAATTTTGAAGCCCCCTGGTTGCTGTTGCTCTGAGTGGAAATGTTCCGTTTTAAACCGACCGGTTACTAAAAAGAGCGTTTAGACCTCTGGTTTCTCACCACTTTCTTTTCCTTGAAATCAATGCCAACGGTCGATATGAACTGTCCACTAAACGTATCATCAACGTAACGATGCAGAAAACTCGTCTTGCCAACGCCTGAGTCGCCGAGGACCAGAAACTTGATGAGATAATCGTAGTCGCTCATATTTTGTGATTTTTGTCGATTGCTTGATTGATCAGTTGAATTTTATCGAATGCCACTGATCGTTCTAACAACAGAAGTGAATCGTTCGCTGATATGAGTGAGCAACGATTGATAGGGTGGAAGCAGAGTATGAATGCTTTGTTCGTGTATTGTGACTGGATCGCCACAAAATATTTGATTTTGGCGGGGTTCTGATTTTTACGCAGTTCCAAGCATCATAAAGCACAACGTCTGGGATCTGAAAAGAATTCAAACCATATGTATTTCCACAGACGTAAAGTGATCGTCAAAAATTGCGTATTTAAGCAGGACGACGTAGACACCAAAAACGGATGTGGAACGTTGTCGCGTTTTGTGACATATGCTCGCACGTGGCGTGAATTTTAATGCTGTGAATGCTTTGGACAAAATATAAAACAACCAACGCCTAACCTTCAACCATGGCATAAGCCTGAACTCGCATGTTTATGAAACGGTTCAGCCGCCTAATACTCGCCGCCGAGTCAAAACCGGGGTCGAGGTCTTAAAACCATGAGAACCAACAGTTGCAAGAGAGCCATTAGGCGCCTTTAGAATGTCCAGTTAAAAACCGTCAGCTCGCAAATTGTCTGCGGCCGGTCTTATCTATGCAACAAACGTACCATGGCATAGAGGGACGTTTGCCCTTTTTGGGAGGCGGTTTAAAGTCCCAGTTTTTGGGTTCAATGTTTTTCTGACTGTTGAATGTGATGGACGGGTAGAGTCATTCGCTAAAGATACGCGGTGCTCGACAAAGTGCTTGCCTACGAGTCACAAACAAACAGTGTTCGAACGGGATTCATTTTTAATCCCGGGATCGGGATCGGGATTGGGATCAAGAAAGTGTCGGGATCGGGATCGGGATCGGGATCCCGGTTTTGAAAACCCGGGATCCCGGGATCGGGATCGGGATTGACCAGATAGTCCAAAAGCAATGGTTTTTATCATTTTATGCATAAGATGCAAGTTAATGTCACAGACAACCATGAAACATGTTTATCACACATGGATAAACACCCGGAACAGTGATTAAAGCCGATTGAAAATCGATAATAGCTGATGACGGAGAAGTTAGTTCAAAGATCATAACTGTAGTCGATCAATAGCAAAGCCATTGACAAAAAGACAAGCATTTCACCATTTTCTGGTTTCAAGCAGTATCTTTTGTCATCAAACAAATCAGCTGCACTGGAAAAGAGCTGTTCAAAAGGCACGTTCGAGGCGGCCCGCGGAGCGCTTAGATATTTGAAAGCTAGACGTGCCAGACGCGGAAACTTTGTCTCATTTGTTGCCCACCATGACAACATTTCCTCGAAACTGAGTCCCTTTGTTCGATGCAACTTTGCGTAACCGTTCAGTTCTAGCTGGGCTTGTTGATTGGTGGTGCTTGCGGTTTCATCACACTCGGAATCAGCCGTCGAGCACCTCTTCGGCGCGGCCATGCAAACGCGGGCGCGGGTCGCGGGTCAGAAAAATGTTGTATGTGTCCAACAATCGCCCCGCGTTTGCATGGCCGCACTTGCGGGACGCTGTTTGCGGGTCACTGAAACATTATTTAGCCATTACACACAAAAATGAACCAATCAGCGCTGTGCTACGGCAGTCTGCGACGTTCGTTCGACGCTGATGGGTTAAGTTTTGTCTGTTGCAGCCAAACAAATGTTTCAAGTGACTCGCAAACCGCAACCCGCAAGTGCGGCCATGAAATCGCGGGGCGATTGTTGGACATATACAATATTTTTCTGACCCGCGACCCGCGCCCGCGTTTGCATGGCCGCGCCCTTACAACAGCTTGTCGAATTACGATTGCATAAATTTTTACTTTTTGTTCTCAAAACTTAATCCCGATCCCGGTACTTTTTTGGGCGGGATCGGGATCGGGATCGGGATTGTCTTTTTCAAAATGACGGGATCGGGATCGGGATCGGGATCGGGATCCCGTTCGAACACTGCAAACAAACAGTTCACGTTGCAGAGCAGCAGTGGGAAATGAAAAGGCCGACTCGCGCGCGCACAACGATTGAACCTTTTGGTCGCACTCTGTCGTTGTTGTGCACTGGCGTAGAGACGGCAAGATTGTCCAGCTTTTTTCAACTGTATTTCGATGCGCCAAGAAATATCATGCATATGCATGAGCAGAAAACAGGACCGGCCGAAAGAACCAGCCTATCCTTGATTACAAAAATTCGCGCTGATCTTTTCGGTTTTGTGACGCCAGAATGTTCAGGATCAACAACACCTGTGCGATTGTGAGGCAGGTATTTTCTTTCTGAGAAAAGGCACTTTCTGAGAATTTCTTTATTATTTTCGCAGGCATAGATTCAATGCATGAGCACATGTCTGTACCTTAGCAGGTCACCTGAAACAGGAACCTCACAGCGCGACAATGTCCACGGACTTTGGAGGGAACCTCTGTGGCGCATGCACAGACCAGCCGGTGCACATGAAAGCAAAAGAGCAGACCGCAACAATAAAGGAGTGCATGTCGGAATATTAGATTGGTTAGACAAGCACGACAAACCCATCCCATTAGAGTAAAGGGAGAAAACGAGTAAAAATGACTGTCCTGCTCGATAATAAAGCGACACTGCGCACGCGATAAGCTTGATTGTTTAGCGCTCTCTCCGCCATGTGCACGTTATTATAAGGCATTGTGTGACTACTAAACAAATACTGTATGTACCATGGTTTGCTTTGGTTTGTTCTGGTGGTCGATGCGCTATGTATAGCTCCATCTAACTACGGAAACACTATTGAATCTCTTTGATATGGATACTCTTGTGCACGTGTAACTTTGTGGCGCGCGCAGCCACTGCCTGTATGCACCACAGAACCCGCTTGTATGCATGATACAAGAGCATGCGAGCGCGCACTACATAGCTCACGAGCAACGCAAACAGTAAGCGATTGGACTAACCCATGCGCGTATAAGCTACAACAGCTAAAGGTAGGTACACGCAGTCGGGTCGGGCGCTAGCTATTGCTCTCAAAAATCAATAGGCTCACATACGTACAGTATGTACACAAGACGGCTGGCCATACGTGCTAACAGTGTCCCTGTACTTTGTACAATACGTGTACATGCATGCAATATACAGGCAGGCACTGCTATCTTGTGAAAAGCTGTGGTGTTGGTTATGTCTATGCGGTGAATCTGTTCTGATACGAATAGTAGGCATCACGTACATAGTATGACCAAACGCCTTTCCGTTCTTCTATAAATAAGACAGTTGTTTGCGTGCAAAACAAGCATACAGGCTTGTTACCTTCACAGCCAAGGAAGCATGTCAAAAGCATCTCAAAAAATGCATGAGTGGGAATTAAATTACACCACGGGGGATGTAGAAGAAAGCGGCATTCGCATTAATAAACGTAATTTATGCACGACACTCATAAATTTTTGCCGCTGTGCGGCATCTGTATGCTTGGTGGAAACATGGACTTCAAGCGGGTGCGCCTTGTCGTTATCCAGTAGCACATTTGATAAGTGGTGTACACCTTGTTGGAGTTAACACCGTTAATACCCGTTCACTGATCGTACATAAGTCTTGATGGAGTGTGTCGCTTCACCAATCGGACGTGTTGGCCAGTTGGCGCGTCTAATGTTAACTGCCCACGGTGGCGCGATTTAGCCTTGATGATCTCCATTGTAAGAGTAGGCATGAGCTTGAATTTGATGACCGTATACTTGGCGTTGGCAGGCACAGAGCTGGTTACCTGCATGGTCAACACTTGACCGCAATTGAACGAGTACTAATACGACGCAGAAAGCTTCCCTTGCTGCAGACCATTTATAGGTGAGAGCCCTGAACAAGATGACTTGATGAACAGTAATATGAAAATTAGGCTGTATTGCAGAGAGCAGAGTGGTTGATCGTTTACTGTTGACATAATTGAATTCGAAGAGTCATCGATGACGTGCCTAACTTTACTGACACGATTTATGTATTTCGGTCCATTGAAATGCGTTCAGGTTCTTTCGTGACCAAGCATGTTTGAGTTTGCAGCCAGTAGATTGGCCTCCAATTTCTAAAAATTACTGATTTCTGAAATGCGAGAGGAATAATTTTTTGGATTGTGGCTACCGCACATTTCCCAATGACCCTATGGATAGAAAAAAGTTGATTTTTGAACAGTTATCACTCTTCGTCTCTTCGTGCAACTGTATGTTGTTGTGTTCTGTGCGAACCGTCTCGAAACTTTCGAGCAAAGGGCTCGGGACACAACCGAAGGAAGGGCAGCAGAGGGCAGTGTTATGCATCGTTGGAACGCACTGTGGCAGCATATGTCACGCACAAATGTAAAGCGCCTTAGAGATTCGCTATCTCTTGGTAGAGCGACTTTTCGTTCCAGAAAAAAGTGAATTTTTTCACAACTTGAAACGACCGGTGCAAAAACCCCAAATAAGTTGAAAGTCAAGTAACACGTGCATAGGGTTACAACGGCTTCTGGATAACTTATCATGAGAACTTCAGTCGCTCAGGGCATTGCTTCACTCAGTGAGGGTGCGAAATGTTCCAAAAATCGGCCACATTTTTCGAAAACACAAGTTTGTTTCTAAATTTTAAGGCCGCGCTTTGCGTTGCAGAAATGAAAATGCAATAGAAAAATAGCGCATTGTCGAAAGTACCAGAAAATAAGGTTTTTAAATTTGGAAGCACTTAGATAGCTTCGTGACAGGCCGAAAAAGACCTAAAAATTGCCACTAAGCTGCATAGTTGCATTCGTTGGGTGATATTTTCGAAACGGTGTAAAGGTCAGTTGGGTGTAAAGGTCGGTGGAAAGCTGGGTCGACAGCTCAGTGTGATAGACCTCGGTGTAAACTTGAAACATTCCACGTTAATAACAGGCAATGTTTCACGTTTACACCGAGCTACGACGACCGAGCTTTCGACCGAACTTTACGCCCAATTGACCTTTACACCGTTTCGAAAATTCCACCTATTGATGGAAATGTGATGTAAATAAGCCACGTATTGCATTGCAGTGTAAACGAGAAAGTCAGATAAACGCACAGTCCAACAATCCGGACGAGTTTCAAGACTTCAAACCCCATGGTCCGGCTGCTGCAGCCATGCCAGCCTGAATAAGATATTTGGCTATAAGTCGTTACTGTTAAAGATTATTGCACATTTAATAGCATCAAAGGATGTAGCTTCAACGTAGCTATCGAACGATACATAACATGTCCGTACTATCTTTTATTATGGACAAAAAACGGTCAGAATTCGGAAATCGCACACGGTGACGTGACGGTTCCTTCCAGAATCGTTAAAAAGCAATTTTTTAACCTCTGCCCTTAAGCGTAAGAATTTATTGGGACTTGTTATATATCATTCGAAAGCTACGCCCGAGATACATTGTTTGGTGCTGTCACATTTGCAATAGCTGCTAACAATAAGCATTTATAGCTGAATATCATATTCAGGTTAGTATGGCTGCCCCGAGAGATCTGTAGACCTTGGGGTCTTCGGACCTTGATAGGTTGTTAAACCAGACGCTTCTCTCATTTTTTTGTTTCGAATTCGACACAATCTGTGGCCTTTATGTGTCACAATTCTGGCGATCAATGTAACCACCTAATTTAGTGGCAATTTAATGGATTTTTAGGCCTGTCACGGAGCTAGCCATGACTTAAAAAATGTAAAGACCTTATTTTCTGGCACTTTCGACGATGCTCTATTTCCCCATTGCATTCTTATTTCCTTTGCGCTAAGCGTGGCCTCAAAATTTAGGGACAAACTTGTGTTCTCAAAAAATAAGGCCGATTTTCAGCATTCGTTAACTATCTTTGTCACGGCAACCATATGGTAATGGTTGATTATTGGCAACTTGGAAATTGCTTTCAGGCTAGACACAATTTTAACTTGCAGATTATCGATGCGGCCCGAACGAAGTTTTTGTCTTTGCAAAATGCCCTGGTGATGAAACGAGCTGTGAAGAGCGGCCGGCGCCTGGTGTACGTGCCAAATCCCTGCCGTTGCCGCCATCATCAACTGTTTGGCCCATTTGTACGATGGCTCTCGCCTGTGTGTGCAAACCAGGCTACACTCGCGAGCGGGAAACGAACCAATGCATCACAGTTGAGGAATGCAGAATGAAAAGCGAACCAAAAAGTGAGCAGGGATTCTTGTTTTGTAGTCATTGCTATGCTACTGTATGTATAAGTCCAACGGTCTCTTTGGATTTTACCGTTGTGGAAAACGTTTGTGATTACACTGCGTTAAAAATATATTTGCAGTCCGTTGTGATCCAGTGACCGAAGAGCTTCGTTGCGTGCCTCCGTGCCAACAACCGGGTTGTGTGCTTGGCTATCCGTTTACAGCGCCAGTATGTGAAACAACATCTGTTTGTCCGCCCGAACACAGTCGTTGTGTGTGCAAGAAAGGCTACATTTACGATTATGAATCGGAGAAATGTATAACGGTTGAGGAATGTAGAACGAAGCGTAAAGTGGCACCAGACGGAATGATGAACTGAACAT
>JASAMV010009114.1:0-16787 GCA_030248065.1 Rhynchonema sp. JSB1_4
CGGTAAGCCAAATTGGCTGCTGCAATTCTGTGTGTGTTTGCAGCCCCCAACTGCCGTATCTGACACTGCGCAAACTGCTCAAAGACTACTACCGTCGACAGCGCGCCTACGCGTTGGGAATGGGCGGAAAGACGAAAAGTGGCACTGGATATTTCTATGACTATTTCGTGGTTAGTCGGGTTGGCGATCGTAATTTATGATGTTTCGTGTGTTTATTGTTATCGTTTGCATCGGATTATGTCGCCTTGTCAATAACGGTACGAAAAGTTGGCCTCTTCTTACGGAAGCCATGAAACATTTTTTGTTTTTAAAAGCACAGATCGCAATGAAAGGAATTGTTGCTTGTTGGAAATTGCAAACAAAGCGCATGACTGTGTTATCATAAAACATTTTGTGCCATTTCTCCTGGCGTTTAATTCTCAGGTGATCGACCTGGAATGTACGTGCGAAGACAACGTATTCGAATACGAACATGAAATCATCGAATTCCCCGCCATTTTGGTGGATGTCAAAGAACAGAAGATTGTGAGTTGCTGTTGTTCTATTTATTACAAAGGGAGTGGATAGTGGATTAGACTGGCGCAGTAAGTGGCCTGAGAAATGTTTCCTGGCAGCGAGAAAAGTATCTTGTTTTGCCTATCAACTGCTTAGACCAAATGGCAATCAATATTAAGAAAATCAAACGATAACTATATTATTATCACAATGGTTAACGGACTGAATTGCACAAATTCAGGTTGACGAGTTCCGTTCATTCGTCCGTCCCCTGCTTCGACCCGAACTGTCCCCGTTCGCCAGTCAATTGACGGGCATCATGCAGGAGGACGTGGATGCTGCGCCGACATTCTTGGAGGTTGTCATCATTTGTCACATGAACTGTTTTGTTTTCAACAATTATCATTCAATTAATTGATCGATTGATGGATGGAGGCGAATTGCAATTTGGTCGATTTTTATTTTTTATTTCGACCTGCCGGAGAATGCCAAATAAGTCCCCTTGAGACACACTTCGGATTTTGAGAGTTCAGAAAAAATACTGTCCCAAATCAGCCCTAAGCATGTAAAACATCGCTGTAAGTGGCCGTAGATGGGCGACTCTGAGGGGGTACTTGTCGGCATTCTCCCGTTATACTTGTTTGCAAGCTGGGTCGGTTAGAATTATTGCACTGTCTGATGAAAATGTTTTATCTCTGGGATTAGAGTGCTGGTCAATATCTCTCAGCGCAGAGAGTATCAAGACGTCCAATAAATTTATGGAAAAAAAATCAAATCTTGACAATCACACACAACATGCACAGGTGCTGAACCTATTCCGCGAATGGTGTATCAGTCATGGGCTGGGCATTGACAAACAGTATGCTATCGTAACAGACGGGTTCGTGTGATGTTTCATTTTTTAAATTTGGTTTGGGGCGTTTTTCTAGTATTTCTGATCATCAAGTTTCCTCCTTTCAGTCCGTGGGACATGGGCAAATTCTTCCAAATGCAGTGCATATTCAGCGGTTTGGACACGATACCGCACGATTATCGATATTATGTGAATTTGAGACGCACTTTCACCGGTAAGCTTGAAAACTCGAATGTTTTGGCCAATTTTTGTCTCATACCCAGTTAGGAGCTGTCAGGCAGTAAAAAACAAGACATTTTTTTATCAACTTTGATATTTTCCAGGATTTTATGGCAGCAGCAAGATTCCCGGTGCGATCAACAAGCAGCTGGCCAACGATGCCAATCAAACGCAAGAACAAAATGGAAATGCGGCTGCTGAAGATGGGACAAATAAAGACGATGGTACTGAACAAACATCGCACCAGACTTATCAATCGGACAAAAACGAGTTGGTTGTTTATCTATTTCAGTAACTATCAAACTGATAACCAACGTGTGCCAAAAATATGTTTCAGCGTTCCGCCAGCAGGCCCAGCTCAGGGTCCACTGCCTCGCGGCGGGACGGCGGATTGGCGCAATCTCGAGGGCATGTTGGAGTTCATAGGACTGCAGTTCGAGGGACGCGAACATTGCGGATTGGACGATGCCCGCAATATTGCTCGGATTGTCGTACATTTGCTGCAGATGGGCGCTGAGATCAGGGTTGGTCACTGGAAGGGGTTCTAATATAAAATTTCGGAGGGCGTTTTTCGATCGGGTTTTTTTTAACTGAAATGATGTGGATGGCTATTGAATTTAAAGCGCGTTGCATTGTTAGCGAATCATCTAAGCATTTCCACATGTTTTATCCAGGGGTCTGGCAATTAGGTTTCTTGAATTAAATTTTGCTGTACTGGTCGAGTAAGGTCACGTCGTGCGAGTAGTGGTTTGGTTTGCGGTTGTTCCTGGGTTCAGGCACCCAAATGTCGGTCTTCTGTATGCACAAGCCCTAAGGCTAGCACCATGCGTTGTAAACCACCATCTGCATCCGTCGCGTGTTCGGTATCGATCTCGCTTGCGAGCCGAAAGCGCTAAATATTTTATCGTTCTCGACAAAAACGGATCTCAAGTTCCGCTACGAGCTCGATTTAGAGTGCTGTAGCTGTACGTACTTCCAAAACCAAAAAAAGAAACATCATGTATCATATCCGTCTCTCAATGTCAATCTCGTGTGTAAGTCTATTTTCCAACTGCCAGTCTGCACCCGGTCACGATGCACAGGTGAACGAGCGTTTGATGCGTCGGGAGCGCGCCGAAGAGTTACTGGCTCGACGCAGACAATGGCGTGAGGAGCGGGACAGGGACGCACAGATGCAGTTGGGCGCACGCAGCAATCGACAGGACATGTTGGCTGAGGCCACTGCTAAAATGACGTTGAATAACAAGGATGCGAAGGTGAAGATCGGGGGGAGGGGGTATGTTTTGTTGCATCCAAAATTGTACACCTAATGTAGACCCAAAATGGGGCAGTGGCACCAATGAAAAGTACACGTGCCTGTAGATGCAACTAAATTTGAGGCGGTGTGCCATGTGAAATTTAGAAAAATCGTCACGCGCTGTTTCAAGGGATGTTGCAGATTCAAGGTAAAACCATTTGGCCGTCTCGGTCCCAAGCAAGCAAGTGCGATAACATACCGTAATACTACTCATTCTGTTCCAGTCTTCCACCACCGAAACTACCGTAACCCAACCGGAGCCTGCCGTAACGCGACCACCACCGAATGCGGTCGATCTAGCACGTCAATTCTGGCGTGACCATTTGCCCTACAAGGTTGTGACCGTGACCAAACAGGAATTCTTGATGGAACAATATGACGAATGCGAGTCGTGTGCTGAAGAGGATTGATTGACCTTGTGTCATTTTGGATTGTTGATTTTCGGTTGGCAGAATCGTTGCGAAAATGTTTTTCTGGTGTGACGATTGTGCAAACTTTATCAGATCGACTGTAATACTCCTTTTGTTACGTGGATCGTGTTGTAAAATCGCAAGGCTTGCTCAGAATCATCAAATTATACTGTTGTGATTTACGAAGTAGGTTACTGAAGTGCAAGAATACCATTTTTTAACTGAACATCCCAATGTTTGAAGATGATTTATCACTCATTCTGTCGTGTTGATGTTATAATACGTGCAAGTGTCGTTTCGCTGTGCGACAGAAACGGGTTTTTAGATTCTTGTTTTTCTGCCTTTACTGCCACAATTATCTATTTTCATTGTTGTTTTTATTAGCGCGAGATTTTATGCCTTGATTCAAAGATATACCGCCATCTGAAGGAATCGTTTTGGAAAAATGAACTTTATTTTTCTTCCAATTTGCCGTATCCTGCCTGCAATTGTGCGCGAACCGAAAAATAGAACATGTTCTGCGTATGAATATGACTGAATCACCGGATATTTACATTCATAAATCAGGCAAAATTAAAGAGAAAAACAGTAGCAGCACGAATTACGTTTGACGGATTATGGCCAAAGTGGCACAAGAAACCGCTTATGACACGGACAGGAAAAAAGCAAAAACAACCGCGTGGTCCTCCAATACATATTAGTAAAATACGTGAATGCCAAGTTCATTAATTAAAATTATTCACACATGCCACGTTTTAGAATGGTTGGCGCAAGCCATTCCACTTGATTGTTGATGCACAAGATTTTTTTCAAAACGACTCACTAGCTCGGCTGATTTTTATTTTAGTGCTGGGCCAGTGGAAATCTGCTGGCTCATTTACCCAAGATCTACTGGCTCATTTAAATTCTTACTGGCTCATGCGCCAATAAAAACCCCTGTGGATGCAGAAAGAACCCGTAATGAAAGCGAAAAATGAAATTATGAGCAATGTGCGTCAACGGCTGAGCAGGAATACTCGCGTCAACCATTTTACAATACGCCCAAATCGTTTCAATTGCGTCTGTTTTCGTTTTCATTCTTTTTCTTGCCACCAAACAACATTGACACCCCGGCCATGAAAGCGGCGCCAATGACTGCGCCACCGGCAAATGCCAACTCAGCACCATACTTTTGATACCACGGCGCATTGCGATCAAGGTAGGGCTGGTCGTCGGTGGTCTGGACACATTTCGGGATTGTAATTGATTGAGTGCATGGATAATGAATCTTGTCGCACTATATAATGTAGTATGAAGCAGTGATGTCTAACGCGAGTACAAAACCAAACGGGCTGGTGTGTTTTTGGGATCCTGTAGCATTCGCGATGACCTGGGTGCGCCGCCCGTTTGTGCACACAGATCGAAGCGAGCAACCAAAAACACACTGCACAAGTTAGAGTACGAGGCACGATAACGTGACAAGCAGACTAGGCTCTATTTGCGGTGCACTAACACTGACGGTGTCCTCATGTCCCGCGCTAAACCGCACGAAATGCATTGTACGTAAATAACTAACTGCTGTTACATCGCCAGAATCCAAATTTGACAAACAGCCAACATTGAATGAACCACTAACATCCTCTTCTTCCGAGCACAAATCGTCCTGATCAAAATACAGCTTGTCGACCTTGTCATCTGGCGTCACTTCACGTCGACATTTCGGACAGGTGAGATTATCGTGCAGCCAGTGGTCAATGCACGGCCTGTAATCAAGACAAGAATTTCGGATTCCAGACTAACCTACCTTTTCAGGACATACATGCACATCAGTGTAGTGGCAGGCAAATGGTTGCAAGGTACCCTTGGGGGGGGACGGATCCAGATGGTTGCAAGGTACCCCCCTACCCAGCCTCCGGAAGGTTGCAAGGTACCCCTGAGGTCCGAAAAAAGGGTGTTTTTTGCATGCATTATACTGCAAATTTGGCCGAAAAATAGGTACTTTTTTGCATTTTGGCCGAAAATTTGCCTAAAATGCCTATTATATGGAGGTTTGCGCGCGGAGCGCGCGAATTTTGGGGTTTTGAGGTCGAAAAACACCCATTTTTGCCTATAAAAACCATAAATTGATGGTTGCAAGGTACCCTCCGGGGTGGTTGCAAGGTACCTACCCTTCCCCGCCAAGGGGTAGTTGCAAGGTACCTACTCCTTGGGGGGGGAATCCCCCCCCCCCATCCACTACACTGATGCACATAAATATTACCGATCACCCAGGTGAAATACGTTCCGAACAAAAAAGAACTTATGCCACCCAAATTTACGAGCAGTGATTTTCATCTAAAAAATGAATAAAGTGACCAACTTGTGAAACACATGACCACAAGGCAGCGCCGACGCACTGCGTTTCCGTTTGTGCGATATGAGCTGTTCCTGACAGATCAGGCACACCAGTTGAGCGCTCGTGGTCGCTGCAGACGACGCCATTGTAGTCAATCAGGGAACGTTGATGTTGATGGAAGGAACCAAACGGAGCTCCTGAAAATGCTTTTTATCTGCATCCACGAAAGCGGTGAGAAAAATGCAGCACCGAACGAAAAATAGACCAGTCATTCCTGGGTCGGTGTGGGAACCGAGTCTCTGAAATTCGTCACATGCGCGCGTGATTTTAAAACATCGGGTAAGTTTTTATCACCTGAGACAGGAATGTGATGGAAACAACAGATCCAGGCTGGATGTATGACAAGTAGAAAATCATACAAACAATTGTCATAATAGCATCATAAAGGGAATTGATATCAAACGGGATAGTTCAATGCGAAAACAACTGAATTCATCAAGAAACAAGGCACGAAAGATTCTGTTCAAATCAGAGAGAGTAAACCGAACCAAAGATATCAGTACAATAAAATTCGGGTAAAATTCATTTTTGTTCATCAGAACAAAATACCTGTACGAAACGAATGCAACAACAACTAAAATAACACGACTGGCTAAATCACAGATAACACAGTTGCACTTGTACATGGCAGTTCTTTGGCATTCAACTTATTTTCACACAGTTTCGGTTTCGAAATCTGCGCCCGGAATTTCCTCCGATCCATAAAGTGCGGCGTGCAGAAGAATCACGAAAATGCTAGCGCCTGAAACATGAGAATGTGTGTCGCGTGTAAAATACTTTTATAAACTGAACGATTTAGTGCAGTTTTCAATGCGACAAAACGCACGAGTAAGTTTGGTGAAGGGTCGGTTTGTGACTGGTCTTGCTTTGGTAACGTCATTTGCGACCGTCACCATTGTGACAGTTGTGACTAGCTATTGTTATAGTAATATTTTATTGTAATATAGTAACTTTTGTAATAAACACCTAAGTCCTATGTGTAACCCATACGAAGTCAACTCTTTTAAATGGGCAAAGCGCAATACTCGATCCATCAATTCGAAGTCACGCGTATTGAGCTGTCAATATTGGCACTCTTGCCCCCTATATCTATCTACGAAGTGAATCATTCATGTTGTGTTTTTTACCCGTTGTAATGCAGGGCAGGTTTTTTATTTTTGTGGGCATTCGCTCCGCAGCTCAAGCGGGGCTGGGCTATATGTGTACTTTTCTATATGTACGATAAACCTGTCATGATGTAACCTTGCGTTTTGCGTCCTAAGAGAGGCTTAGCCCTTTATTCTTTTGTAATAACTTAGGTAGGACACAGTGGGTGGAATTTTCGAAACGGTGTAAAGGTCAGTTGGGCGTAAAGGTCGGTGTAAAGTTCGGTCGAAAGCTCGGTCGGCGTAGCTCGGTGTAAACGTGAAACATTGCCTGTTATTAACGTGGAATGTTTCAAGTTTACACCGAGGTCTATCACACTGAGCTGTCGACCGAGCTTTCCACCGACCTTTACACCCAACTGACCTTTACACCGTTTCGAAAATATCACCCAGTAATTAAGAACCCTTATAACACTATCTCTATAAAACAACCTCAACAACGGCGGTCTACACACTAGAAAATCTCAAGTACGACGTAACAGCAGTGAATTTTGCCCGTTTCGGCCTGTTTTCACAGGCAGGCGAGGTGCGAGGCCTAGTCAGAGAGAACACCTCTGGCCAATTGACCTCCAACGCGGACCACCAGAACCCAATGCTCGTGTAAAAAACACGACGTAGCGCCAATGCGAGAAGTCACGTAATCAGCAAGGCAAGACCACCAGACCCATCGTGAAGTGCTCCTCCACCGATCACACAACACACTCACCAATCACCCAGAATATCACTGTGCCGGCGCCGGCGATGTAGAACAACGGGAACGAAAGCGCAGCGACGACCGCGTACTGATAGGCGGGACTGAGCTCGCGACCGCCGATACGCAGTTTGCTCTGCGCGTTCTTGACTTTGATGATGTACAACAGACCGAAACACGCAGCCAACGCGATGATCAGCATCGGCGACGTCAGACTGCGCAGAGGGTTGGCATATTTATGCATAACAAGTGGGAACGTAGCCTGCTCCCTGATGGCTGTGTGTATAAACATGGCACCTCGGTACGCTGGCTATTGGACAGTTAGACATTCGAAAGGCCTTTCGTCGATACAAATGAATGAAATGTATGTCTGATCAGTGGTGTCGTTTAGGGTTAGAGAGATGTCGGGTGTCGGCTGTCGGGTGTCGGGTGTCGGGTGCCAAAAAAGTGTAGGTGTCGGGTGTCGGGTGTCGGGTACCCCCAGATGTCGGGTGTCGGGTTTTTTTGGACCCGACACCCGACAGCCGACACCCGACACTTACGGTTCAAAACATCAGTTTTGCTGAGAGAAGAATTTTGGGAGAAAATTTTCTTCGGATCAAATGTTTCCGAAGACGCAGAATGTGACATTTTGGTGTTTATTTCGTGTGAAAATACTTGAATTCAGTAACCCGAGCCAAAAAATTGCACTAACGATGCAAATGAGCAAAAATTTGCCTGTTTTTGTTACAAAAACAGGTGTCGGGTGTCGGGTTTTTTTCAAAAACTAGATGTCGGGTGTCGGGTTTTTTTACAACTGTCGGGTGTCGGGTGTCGGCTTTTTTTCTCAGATGTCGGGTGTCGGGTTTTTCCAGATGTCGGGTGTCGGCTGTCGGGTGTCGGGTACCCCCCCGACCTCTAACCCTAGTTGGGGGGGGGGGGGTTACCCCCTGGTATGGGGTATGAGAAATCGGCCGGGGGTATGGGGTATGGGAATTTTTTCACTTTTGGAACAAGCACCCCTAAGAAATGACTTTTTGACCCGAAGAAGTACCAAAATTGACAATTTTTCGCCTAAAAATGTCGACAGTCGCTTGCTGCCGCAAGAAAACTCTGTTTTAGGCACGTTTAGACCACTTTTTGGTACTTCTTGAAGATTTTTGGGGCCATGTTTTCAGAAAACCCCCCTCGGGAATGGGAAATTTTTGAATTTTTGGAGAAACTCTCCCCCCTGTGGTATGGGAAATTTTTGATTTTTGGGGGTATGTATGGGAAATTTCCCGAAAATTGGGCTGGGTATGGGAAAATTTCGATTTCTCAACGACACCACTGTGTCTGATCTCTGTTTTATCCACGAACCAGCCGATGTTCATACGCGCGACGCATTCAACAAAACAAGGTGTGAACGAACTCACATGCAATACATGGCGAGCACAATGAACACGCAGATGTAGTTCGACTGGAAATACTCGACGTTGCGCACAAGACGACGCGTCAGAATCGCTGGTCCTTTCGGAACGTGGAATCTGGAATTTGAAAAATTATTGGTGAATCTAAGTGTAACCCAATTGGAGGAGCGTTTTTGTTTTCAATCGAGTTTGATATTCGATGGTCGTCACACAAACTTGTCGGTTTTGATGAACTCGCGCCAGCTGCGCAGACCCTGACGTTTGTTGGTGATCCATTCCTGGGCGACACGAGCTTGTGGCATGATCTGATGCGTCGCGGGGAACCATGCTGAAATTGAGGATCGCAGGGAAAACTTGTTGTTGTCTGGTTTTCAACGGCTTCACAAGAGGTATACTGTCTGACTGTTACATGAAATATGCAGATGCAGATACATGTGGCATATGCGTGCATGTGCACTGCACACTGCAAGTGCATGCAAACTGCGCAAGCACCCTTTGAAAACCAAGCGATTCACAGCTCGCGTAACAACATAACCGATCATGGGCATTAATGACTGACTTACCAGCACGACTGTCTTCACCACCTTCTTCAGATGGGATCAGCTGCTCACGATCAATTTCGATCTTCATGCTATCCATCGTGGAGCTACCGGACATCATTTCGCTATTTTTAATTTCGTCGATTCAATTTCACAATTAACGTTACAGGCTGCAGTACTGTCGTTCTTCTCACCCTACTCAGCTCTCGTGGGTGGGTGGTGCGTTCAGTGCAAATTCACAGCGAGCCTAAAGGTTTCTTGGCTGTTAAGAGCACATTCTGACGAGGAAAAATTGATTTAATATTTTTGTGAACATAAAACCTTACCATTACATGAAACCAGTGCCGTGGCAGGCCAATCGACCCAAGATACCCCAGGGCAGTGTAGTTCCTGGGGGGGAGGGGGTCCCCCCTCGGGTACGTCTGTTCCCCCTCCATGGTACGCCTGCCCCACTGTTCCCCCTCCGGGTACGTCGGCTCCCCCAATTTTTACCGAAAATAGGCAAATTTTGGCCTAAAATAGGCATTTTTAGGCATAAAATGAGTGATTTTTAGGTCAATGTCGCCAAAAGTCGCCAAAATACCCTTTTTATTGAGATTTTTTTCCTAAAAGGGGCAAAAATAAGCCAAATTTTCGACCTCAAAAAATGACTTTTCTCCAAATTTGGGTCCTCCCCCCCTTCCGGGTCCCTCCCCCCCTTCCCCCCCAGGTGGGTACGTCTGTTCCCCCTCCGAAAAAAAGGGAGGTACCACCTGTTCCCCCTCCGGACCAGGAACTATACACTGCCCCAGGAGGACGAGGTTTCGGAGTTACTCGAAGATACAAAAACCTGGATAGAGCCCCCCCCCCCGGAATAGAGCCCCCCTTGGAATATCGATCGAAAATAACACCGGATTTGGAACGCTCTCGCTGAGAAACGAAAATAATTTTTTTGAAAATGGGGTCAGTGAATTAATAGAGCCCTCCCTTGTATTTAGGTTTTTACGGTACCCCTTAGGGGGGAACCCCAACGAAACGAACGGAACCAGAGATCGGAAACGGGCTGGCCCGGGTACTGGGCCGGGCCGGGCCGCGATTTTGGAGTTGGTCGACCGTCGACCGGGCCGGGCCGGGCCGAGCAGCCCGGCCCGGTATGCCTAAATTTGAACGAAATTACCATTTTTTGAACCAAAATTTTCAAAATTTTGCGCTTCGCGCAATAACATTTCCTAGTTCTTGATCTTTTCAGTCATCGTTTTGAAGAAAGAAGCAGTAGCTACCCATACCCAGGCCTTTGCTTTGCAGCAATCAACCTACTCCTACTGTACCACCAAAAAAGCCTGCCTGCAATCAACCTACCTACTGTAGTACCGACCGGCCGAGCAGGGGGGGAGTCGTCCGGGAACAAAATTTTATGTCTACAGATTGATGAGAATGTACTCTTAAGCGCTAATTTCGCGCGTCACGCGCGATTTTTCGCCTATATGGAGTGAAAAATACCGATTTTAAACCATTTTGAGCCAAAAATTATACCATACCTTTCAAATTCAAATTTTATTTGCAAGCTCACGCAAAGACCTACAACGAGATCCGGAAAATACCTGAAAAATATGAGTGTACGTAATATAATGATAATCATGAATGAACAAACGACAAAACGTACCAGAGAAATTCTAAACCAACCAAAAACACAGCAACGACAGACGAAAAATCAGTGATCAATGGCGGACACGAGATGAAAACAGGCGATAACGAAATTGACGATTACCTGAAGGCAGCAACTCAGTGACTGAGGAGATCAGTCAACGACGGCTCCACTACTGCACTACTGTACCAACCGGGGCGGCGAGGCGACTTACGTACTGCATCAGGATGGCGCGTCAATCTACCTACCTACCTAAAGGTAGTCAACGGGAGGTTGTCACTCAGCCCCCGAATACCGTAACCCACCGTAATTTTGATCTGCAAGGATCGTGTCGAGACCATTTTGTTTTTTATCTATGTTTTGCGTGTTAGCGCCAACACCAACCAACATTTCGAAGTTTTGGGGATCGACGCGCACGATGACAATTTCCAGCTTGCTGCCGCTAATACACGTGTCGATAAGCAGCGATCAGCATGGGTCTCGCAACGATCTTGCTTGCGGTGGGTTACGGTATTCGGGGGCTGAGTGACAACCTCCCGTAGACTGCCTTTACAACCTACCTGTACCTACCCTTCCCCTCAGCTGTACCCACCAGTGAAAACAAGTATTCTGCAGAAAATTTTCGAATTTTTTTCAGCTTTTTGGACTTTTTTAGTTTTCAGCCCTTGAAAATTGGCTGACCGGGCCGGGCCGGGCCGGGCCGACCTCAAGCCAAAACGGGCCGGGCCGGGCCGACCTGCAGCCCTCCACCGGGCCGGGCCGGACTTTTCGCCGACCGGGCCGGGCCGGGCCGACTTTACCCGGCCCGTTTCCGATCTCTGAACGGAACGAAAAACAAACGACGTGGTCATTTGCCTGTGCGAGCAAGCCCAAGTGAGCCTATGGGCTTGCAACATTATAATCTGATTCCGATTCCAACCAGAGATCGGAAACGGGCCGGGTAAAGTCGGCCCGGCCCGGCCCGGTCGGCGAAAAGTCCGGCCCGGCCCGGTGGAGGGCTGCAGGTCGGCCCGGCCCGGCCCGTTTTGGCTTGAGGTCGGCCCGGACCGGCCCCGCCCGGTCAGCCAATTTTCAAGGGCTGAAAACTAAAAAAGTCCAAAAAGCTGAAAAAAATTCGAAAATTTTCTGCAGAACACTTGTTTTCACTGCACTGGTAGGTACAGCTTGGGGGAAGGGTAGGTAGGTAGGTAGGTAGGTAGGTAGGTAGATTGACGCGCCATCCTGATGCAGTACGTAAGTCGCCGCCCCGGTTGGTAGGTAGCCGGGCCGGGCCGACTTTCCGGAATGTCGGGCCGGGCCGGGCCGGGGTGACCGGCCCGAAAAGGCCCGACATCATCGAATTTCAATACAAAATCGTGATTTTTCAGGCTAAATTTCTCAAAATTGCTGCCAAATTAGTACCGACTTCCATGATTATGAGGCACTTTCAATTAAAAAAACAGTAATTTTTGCACCAAAAAAAATTGCTTCAAAATATCATCAGAAAAAGTCGGGCCGAAAAAATCGGGCCGGGCCGGGCCGACCCCCGGACCTCGTCGCCGAACCGAGGTAGGTAACCCGGCCCGATTTCCACCTCTGCTCAGTTCACTGTAGTGGCTGGCAGTGCTTGGGCTACTTTTGCGGGGCGGGTAGGTTACATAGGTGGAAAAATCCGGGGCGGGTAGGGGGTAGTGACCTGGACTCTTTGGGGGGGAAGATTTTTCGGGGCGGGTAGGGTTAGGGTACAATACAAGTTTTTTTGGGTGCCTATTTTTATATGCTATAAAGTGCATATATCGCGCGTAGCGCGCGATTTTTTGCACTTTTAAGGGTTTTCGGTCGAAATTTGGGCATTTTTGGCCGAAAAATGGGCATTTTGAGGGCAAAAATCGGGGTGGGTTGGGCACCAGGGCGGGGCGGGTAGGGGGGTAGGGTACCGGAGCGGGGCGGGTAAGGGGGTAGTGTACCAGGCCGGGGCGGGTAGTGTACCATTGGGGGACCCCCTCCCCACCCCCAGCCAGTGTAGTTCCTGGTCCGGAGGGGGAGATAGCGGACCCTCCGTTTTTTTCGGAGGGGGAGATAGTGTACCCCCGAGGGGGGGGGAAGACCCAAATTCAGGAAAAAGTCACTTTTTGAGGTAGAAAATTTGACCTATTGTTGCCCCTTTTTGGAAAAAATTCTTCAGAAAAAGGGTATTTTGGCGACTTTTGAGAACACTGACCTGAAAATCGCTCATTTTTGGCCTAAAAATGCCCATTTTAGGCCTAAAAATGCCTATTTTAGGCAAAAATTGGGGGAGATAGTATACCCGGAGGGGGAGATAGGGGGATAGTGTACCACCTGAGGGGGAGATAGTGTACCCGAGGGGGCCCCCCCTCCCCCCCAGGAACTACACTGCCCCCAGCCAAAGCACTGGTGGCTGGAGGAGAGGGGATCCTCCCAAAAGATATCAATATCTATCTCGACTCGAGCCGACCCCAAGGGGTATCTCAAGTCAGTAGATTTATGCTTTTCAAAGGCAAAAATGGGTGTTTTTCAACTCCTATGAATCGCCACAAAAATGGTCACTTTAGGCCGATTTTCGGCCAAAATGTCAAACAACAATAGGTACCCATTTTAGGCCAATTTTGACCAAACTCGGTTGAGAAAATGGTCTTTTTTTCGTCTTTTGTTGCCATAGGGGTATCTTGAGTAGCCTCTGGAGGGGTATCTCAGTAACTCCAACCTTCCCCCTCCCTAGGGTATCTTGGGTCGATTGGCCTGCCAGCACACTGGCTCAGCTCAGGTATAGTATATCCCCTCTCTGGTGCGGTATCTCGCCCAATTTTTTCAAAATTTCACCCCGAAATCGCTAAAAATTGACAAAAAGTACAAAAATTTGTACGCTTCACGCGACTTCTGATCCCACTCCTCCCAAATCAAATTTCGATTCCCCTCTCCTCCCTCCTACACCATTGCCACCACCTCTGCTCCGTACTTCCTCTGGCTTGGACTTCGAGCATCTGTGGGGTCGGCAAAAATTTGATGCCCAGGTTCTCATCAACATCCTGTTTTCAGTGTGTTTTCATGCTGTGGTGGCGCACACAGGTTTTGGAGTCAGTATGGGCACTTTTGGAAAAATGCATTTTTACCTAGTGCTTGTTGCAAACCCAACATTTGTGAATTTTACCTCATGCGTTTTCACCAATTTCTATTCCTTTCGCGCAATTTTTGGCGCTCGAATTTTGAGTATGAAGCAAAGACCACCGATTTTACCATCATCATGGCCAAAAAGTAACACTTTTGGCGTTTTGGGGCAAAATCGGGGATATGTATGTTAGGGTTAGAGAGATGTCGGGTGTCGGCTGTCGGGTGTCGGGTGTCGGGTACCAAAAAAGTGTAGGTGTCGGGTGTCGGGTGTCGGGTACCCCCAGATGTCGGGTGTCGGGTTTTTTCGGACCCGACACCCGACAGCCGACACCCGACACTTACGGTTCAAAACATCAGTATTGCTTGAGAGAAGAATTTCGAGAGAAAATTTTCTTCGAACCAAATGTTTCCGAAGACGCAGAATGTGACACTTTGGTGTTTATTTCGTGTGAAAATACTTGAATTCAGTAACTTGAGCCAAAAAATTGCACTCATGATGCAAATGAGCAAAAATTTGCCTGTTTTTGGTCCAAAAACAGGTGTCGGGTGTCGGGTTTTTTTCAAAAACTAGATGTCGGGTGTCGGGTTTTTTTGCAACTGTCGGGTGTCGGGTGTCGGCTTTTTTTCTGAGATGTCGGGTGTCGGGTGTCGGGTATTTCCAGATGTCGGGTGTCGGCTGTCGGGTGTCGGGTACCCCCCCGACCTCTAACCCTAATGTATGTACCTCCTATACCGGGGTAAAAATCGGGGGAATACCTTCTGTACTATGCCAAACATAGGGGGTTGTATCAGGCGAGGGGATCCCAGACACTGCCCATTCAGTCTGGGGCGAAGTTGTCCAAGGGGAGCACGGGCGTTCTGCCCCCTGAATGTGCCCTTTACTTGGTCCAACGACTGGATGAAGAAGAGAACTGTCACTGAACGTCGCGCGAAGCGCAAAATTTTTAGATTTCGGAGGAATTCTGTGCTAAAATGGCTGTTTGGACGTATTTAACAGGTGTTTTTTATTTGTATGTAAATCATGTAAATCACATCTCATTTGGTCTGGAGTTCGCCAACAAACACACTGTGCCCAATTCACCAGACTCTTAAGTGCGTATGATCGTCGGCAGATGAACTATGAAGCCCCGCTGTTTTGCAACCAATGCCAATCAGCGTGTTGTAATGAACATAATTGTAGTACATACTGCTATATATTGTGGTGGAATAGCAAGTCTACGCTTACTGGGACCAGTTATGGGCAACATTGACACAAAAGGAAACGGGAAGAAACGCGCGCAGCGCGAAAATTTATAGATTTTTTCGCTCTTTGTACCTTTGGAAACCGCATTTCTCACACTTCCATGTCAAAAAAGTGCCCATCGCCACCTGAAACCTGAAAGCTCGCCAAAAGTGCCCATGGGAACCATTTTTTGAATTGACCACCTCAAATTTTTTGAACTGACCACCACGTCAAATGGACTATGGGCACCTGACCAAAGTGCCCATATAGCTGTTGCGCCACTGCCTTTGCCCATGGGCATTTTGAGGAAATTAAATTGTGCCCATGGGCACTTTGGAGACACCCTGGGCATTCCCCAATTTGCCCATTCCCAGGTGCGCCACTGTAGTGCCAGATACAGCTTTTGGCCAAGGGAGGGGCCAAATCCAAAAACTCATTTTTACCTGGTGCTTTTTTCATTTTTTGGAAGTGCTTGTTCAGAATTTCGCGTTTTTTACACCAAATATTACACAAAATGTGACAGTGCGCGCAAAATTTTGGCATCTTTTTATGCGCTCGAAAGCCTTTCATGGACAATGGGTGTGCGATTTTTAAATTTTGAAATGTATCAAGTGAAAATCCTGCGGTTTATGGGTTCTTTTTTCTTCCTTCCAAAACGGTGGCCCCATTTCATTGGCCACAGCGAGCTGAAATCTCGGCTGGTGCCCGGCTGGATAAGGTTGACTGAACTACTGATCCCTTATTATGCCAAAATCGCACATAATTATTCAGCCCAGCGCCACAATAATGACATGAATGTGGAAGCCGAATAATGGTGTTATTATCACACCAACGCCAAATTCGTTTATCAATCTGACGATCATACTATGCTCCGTAGCAGCAGCGGCGGGCCGCAGTTTCGTTCCAACAGTATCAGCGAACACGAACTACAATACCGCACACAGCCGTCGTATCCGCAAACGCAGTATCAGCCATCGACTTCATTCAATACCCCCCCGGAGCTGCATCGGACCACCAGCAATGGACCGTTGTTCACCACAAAACCCTATAACCCACAAGTTGACGTCAGATTTGTAATGCCTCAGCAACAGCCAAAACAAGATTACAATGATAATAATGTGTGGAGTCAAAGTCAGCAGGTGCAAACGCAGGCGCAGGTGCATCGCAGGCCCAATTCTGCCATGGCCTATGCTGAGCAGCAGCAACAGCAAAATGTTTATGAACAGGTAATGTTCTGGGCAGAAAGTGTGCCAGACAAGTGTTTTGCTCACGTGAGCTTCATCAGCGCACTTTTTGGTTTTGTCATACTCTCGCATCCTCTTGTAATTTCAATGTATTGTGCAATTTCAAGAATGTGCACGATTAACCCCACAGTTTCCGATTGTGTTTTGTTTCGTCATCTGTCATCTGACATTCCTAGAC
>JASAMV010009116.1:0-26123 GCA_030248065.1 Rhynchonema sp. JSB1_4
AGTCATTAAAAAACAGCATATCTAACTTTTCAAATTTTCTTTGATTAATCATTGTTTTTTTAATCAACCCTGGTGCAGGCCTTTGCCACTGTGCATAGTTCAGCAAAACAATGTGAATATTCACCACAATTTTATTGCCGCGGCCGCGGGTGCCAATATTGAAAGCGTATGATTCTGCCCTTCCTTCCGTCAGTTCGGAGTAGCGAAAGCTGTACCAGACGAAGAAGAGCCGCTCTCTGACAAAAGCGAAAAGCAAAAAGTTTACTACACGCTTTTTGCTTTTCGCTTCTTGCTTTCGTCAAAGAGCAAAAGCAAAAAGCAAAAACTTGAAAAAAGCAAAAAGTTATCACGACTTTTTATGCCCAAAACCAGGCTGCACAAACCCGAAAATCAAAAATTACACAGGCCTGAAACACGCTAATGTTTGCTGCTTGTGCGCTCTTCACAACTTTTCTTTTTTTGTCTTTCTTTTGTCGAGAGAGCAGTCTTAGGAACTCCGTTCAAGTGAAAAGTTCGCCGAAAGTTGATCACGGCTGAGTTTCAAATGATTAGATGAAGTGTGATTAAAAAAAAACAAATTATCATATTTCTAGACCGACTGCATCCGACACCGGCTATGTCCGACTCAATATCGGCGAATGTCGCTGCGCCGTGTTGTTTGTACGTCATTAATTGTCCTACCGACTTGACCGGTGAGTGAGTGTCCATGACTAACCAATGTATTGGTTAAGTTCGATTAAACGCCCTGGGTCTTATCCGGGTTTTTCGTCTGATTTCTTGGAATTTGAAAATAAAAATACTCAAAACGCTGAGGCTGAATTGCAGAGAGCGAGAAATCCAACGCAAGATCTTGTCATCATGTTACCCCTTTTCCATTTATTGTCTTATCCCCAAACAAACATGTCTTGATGCACGTTATATGCACCTGTCGGAACTTTCCGTCTTGGGCCTCATGGACTCGCTTCGGCAAAAGTGCGTTATTCTATGTTATCGTCAAAATGTTTTCCTTCAGGAAGTTATCAAAATGAGCCCAATGCAGGGAGGGTGGGGGGATCCGTAGACATAAATCTCACGGTAGGGTATTACTATTCAGCAAGTTCGTTACCTGACGTGTGTATCCTGAGCTTTAATTTGGACCTAACCAGTTAGGTCGCAGGAAAACACGTTCTTCGTCTACAGCCCCAAGGCCGAACACTCCCGCCTCAAATTTTCGGGCCCTACTTTTTCTGAAAAAAAGTGCGTTTTTGCCCCGCCGGTGTTCACACTGGTGCATGTGCGGCGAAGTGACACAAATGATGGCATAGATTCAAAGTTTCGCTCACACTTTTCCGAAAGAATGTCGCATGGGGCCCAAAACGGAAAATTCCGGCGCGGCAGTTTCCGCTCGTTTGCAGATAGCATGTTGCATGACATGACCAATCGGCAGTGCCGTTCAATGTCAGTAGTCGGCAGAGAGTCGTGCAAACAGCTGACTCTTCGGACCCCTGCTCTGATTGATGTGGTGGCGACAGCATTAAAACGGCAGCTTAAAAACAGGTTTCCGCTTGTCAGGAACCTGACCATCAGCAAAACGTTACCGCAGCAGGTATGTTTTTCTTGTCATTGACACCTTTTTTTAGCACTGTCAGTTTTTTGGCTCAATAAAAACAGGGTTGTTGTACCTGAGGAGGGAGAGTGATCGTAAACTTAGCCTTGCCCTAAATTTCTCATCGCACGGGTCTGAATTCCCGAAAAGCAAATGAGCAGCGCATCTGAAACCGCACCGTGTTTTTATGTGGCGCGCGCTCTCTCCACTTCGGTGCGCAAGTTCCCTTTTTACGCCCAAAACCTGCGTGAGTTGAACAACACCAACTGCGCGTTTCCCCCAGGAACAAACACTAACTGGGGGTGCTGGACAGATGTAAGCTTGTGAGTGGAACATCAGGCAGAAAATGAAGACTATTGGGTTGGGTGAGCAGATAAACTGATGTAAATATTCTGGAACTGTGACTGATTATAAGAGGAACCATTCAGAAGCGTACTGGTCCGGCGGCAACATCATCCGCCACTCCAATATCCACGGCCGCGTCAGTTGTGGCCGCTCCGGCGGTACCAGCGTCAACTGCAGACGATCAACATGGTATGCGTAGTTTTTCGTTTGCTGTCAAACCATACGTACTGAGCAGGGTTGGCCGAAAAAACGACGGCGTTTTTCTTTCAAAACGACGTTTTTGTAAAAATGCGTCTGGGTCGCTTTTCGTTTTTATTTTAAACGCTGAATTTCCTTGATTTTCCCTGATTCTTCAGGGAAAGTACCCTGATTTTCAAGGAAAATTATTTTTTGTTCCATTTTTTTCGAAAAAATTTCGGCCAATTTTTACTTTGTCGAGATATACATACGTCCCATGATGCGGGCCTGATATGCGATGTTAACAACTCGCAAGAAAAGCGTCGAAACCCGTTTATTTTGCCCCAGATCACGCAGACTTACTTCATTTAGCCACGTTTTCTTCCCAATTTCAGCGTTTTCCAACTTTTTGGGGCATATTTTGGTCATCTGGGCGGTTTTAAAAAACTGTTGTAAAAAAACCATTTCTTGAAAAAAAACGTTTTTGTCCAACCCTGGTACTAAAGTACTAACGTGTTTTTGAAATTTGGCGTGCGGGCACTCAAACACACCATGAAAGACCGAAAGTTGGACGTGCAATGCAGCAGATTCTTCAAGAGTATAAAAATGGAAAAGGTCTTGTGTTAAATTCAAAAAATGTCGTGTGATCAAGGCAGACCCGATTGCGTCATCAAGTTTGATCTCTGCTTCTGTGTTTCAAAATTTCTGGATTGGTCGTTTGGTTCCCAACTTCTAGTCAAAACACCGGCTACACCACCAGTGCTGTCGCCAATTTAGACCAACTCTTTGTCGTCAACTCCCGTGTACAATTTCTCGTGCCCATTTGGGGCTGCTTGAGTTGTTGACCAGACCAACCACTTGAGCTGACAACTGCAACCATCAGCCAAAACACCGCGTTTGAGAAGCTCACTGTAAAAACAACGCAGCAAACACTTTCGAATATTCAATCTCCAAGTGTAAGTCGTCAAAGAGGGTATGCTCTGTTGCAGGTCTGGTCCGTTTGCTAACGGCGCTCGATGATCGTATCGGAGAGCTGACAGACACGATCGATGCACAGGGTAGGCGTCTCGGCAATCTGACAACGACGGTTGAAGGCGTCAACACCAAATGTGACAACTTGAATAACCGAATCGGTGATGCAGCGAACGCGAACAACAATTCAATCACGGCCGATGTCGCGAATTTGAGTGCAACAAGTAACGCGATGAACGAGGTGCTCGGTCGTGTCGAACAGCTGCTGTTCCCGCCGCAAGCTGCCAACAACAACAACAACACGGTTGGGCAGTTTTTTTAGCCACACTTTGGTTTACATGTTCGCCGTGTTTTGATGCTTAGCTGCAGTATGTAAGTGCAGAAAGCACTTGTCTCATATTCACTCGCACAACCTATATTCTTTGTGCGTAAGATGCAACTTTGCCGATCGCCGATGACAGAATTTGACATCACACACGAGTCTGTTTGAATTGCGCGTTAGGCTTTTGTCGATAAACGACGACCGCTGGCAGTATTTTTCACGAATTTTCAGTTGAGAGACGCGTGCAATGAAGCCACGAACTTGGCCGCTCAATGTTGGCGTTTTCTCGGTACCGTTGAAGCTCTGCCGGCCGGTGCAAGACTGGCTCTGCAAAATAGCATTGAGTTGATCTTCCCGAGTTAGTTAAAGAAACGGAATTAATATTTTTATAAAATAAAATGCCATCAAACTTGATTGTCGGATTAGACTTCTTTTTTATCGGCAACGCCTACTGTTTCCATTTATTGTAGATTTCAACAATTATACTGATGCGCACTGCGGTGACCGCGTAAAAGAAATAACGCGGATCAGAGAATATTCCAAAGAAGAACATATTATTCATTTTGCAAAGGTTTATATCGCTCGTGGGTAGATCATACCACCATCAATTTCTACATGTACTTTGAAAGTCCGCTGCTGTTCCAGATCAACTTCCGAACGCCTCGTATCTGCTGGCCCGAGACCCCCCTGGTGGTGGCCGGCCGGTGGTCGTTCAAAGCCTCGTCAACAAACTGCCAGTGAGTAACAGCGATTTGTCATGTCAGGCAGTTTTGTCGGTTTGACCAATCAGTCAAGCACTCCCTCCCGGTGATATGATATCCAACACTTTCACCGCGATGCGCTCCCGTTGTCTGAAAATTGCATAGGCTCGCAGCTTTAGGCTTGAACACTGTGTTTACAAACCTGAACCAGAGCCTGAGAATAGGCAGAGATTTGAAGCCGTCATCGAGATTTCTTCCATCATTATTGGACCACTACTGTAATTTACCGTAACCAGAAAGCTTCAATAATTTTGAGAGTGATGTGAAAAGTGACTATGACTTGACTGACGTGACATTATCTGACCATTTGCAGCCAACGATCGTATCCGAACTAACCGCCGGCAATAATCTGCCGGTAAACGCTCCAGGCCCGCCAGCTCCGGGCGGCCGCGGACGTGCCCGCGGTTGGTGCAGAGATTTTTTGACAGTTTTCGCGACGCACAGTCAAACCTACTGTATGTATATTAGACTAATCGTTTTGTCGTCCACTCAAGCTGCCCTCAATGAGCGTCAGAAATCACTATACCTACATACAGGCCTTACGGCATGACAGTAACCCTCATTTTACAAGTAGCTAGACATAGTGACCAAAATCGTCAGTCCCGTTATGTTAACCATATCCGGATATTTGAATGTATACAGTCTACCCTCTTTATAATGACACTCTTTATCGCGGATATTTTCAAATTCGTGTATTGTTACCTGATCAATTAATTCTCTTTAACCGCGTAACCATCCTGTGGGGTCGATGTTCTTTATAGTGGCAGAAAATGGCCGGTGCCGATCCGTGACACCATAAAGCGGTTTGACTGTAGTTTCGAACCATACGGCTTTCATTCACCTGGTTCCGGCCACAATATCAGAAAAGCATGTATACGAACTTGCAGACGCCGTGCCAATGACCCTGGCACAAATGCGCTTTGCGTTGACAAACTTGAACTGAGATGGTGTGCGAAGCTGGTCCGCATATGGGCGCATAGTCTTGTTGCCATTTTTGTCAGCGGCTTCATAATATTTCACACTGTTGATCTGCCCCATGTCGTGTGTCGGTATTTGCTCGATTTGATCAGAAAACCATCTTACCGCAGAATGCCAAACAGGTCCCCCCGAATAACTCCCAATGGGCGACTTTTTCGGAAGATTTTCCGAATAAGCCCCCTCCTGTGCGGTCATTTTCAGCGATGTTTCTCGTAGCGCTTTTGGGGGGGGCGTAGTATCTTGCAAGTTATTTTTTCTGAAATTTCAAATTCGAAGTGTGCCCCCAAAGAGCCCAAGGGGACTTATTTGGCATTCTCCTACGGTTGGTGCTTGTTTCGCGCTCATTTTGAAACTGTTTGTTCCTTGCGTATATTCACACTTTCATGATCAGGATTTGCGGCATTGATACTGTGATCGTTCATATCATCGGACTCGATTTTCGCGAAAAAACCTGTCGCGTTTGTTAGCGTGACGATTGCATAATTTATACCAATGCGTATCACACGTGTTTTTGGTTATGCTATTTATACTGATCTTTGTTCGGTGCACGTATACTGGTACTGTATATGCATTATTTACGATATTTGGTGCGCAGTAGTGCGCAAAGAAGTCGCGCATTATCTTGGCTGTGCGTACGTTGCTATTTTGTCGTAGGATGATGTTTCACGTGCATTGAGGAATAGTTGGGTGGGCATGCTTTCAATATAACATTCTGAATCACGGTGGCTCAGGGAATTCAGCAAACTGAAAATTTGGCGGTCCAAATATCCTGTTCCACTGATGGTTGCTTGCTTATTATACACATTACCTCATTTGCGAATATCTTGACATGGTTATAAAAACAACCGTTATTTTGTTTATCCTCATCTAATCTGAGCTATTTTGTTGCTCGGTTGCCGAGATTGTGCATTTCGGTATTGGCCTATGTAGCTGAGCTCTGGCTGGCGTGCTTGTGTCGTTCGTATAATTATGGGAATTCGGTAATATAATATGTACTCCTGGAATTTATTCGGTTAGATATGCAGATACATATCATGCGCTGTACTTTTTTCTGGTATTTTTTAAGTCCGTTCCTTTGCCTTTGATGATTGTTCCACATCAAATTTTCGCCGTCCAGTTTTCGTGTTGTCTGTTGTTGACCGGTACTGCCTTCCAATTTTTGCATGTTCTGGTTCTCTTCTAATGGTTTTTGTCAAGTGTGATGCTGCGCTAAGGTCTTGTGCGTTCTCGTCGCTCTGTTCTGTGTTGTTGTTGTTCGTCGTTTCCTGCTTACGTTAAGGCAGTATTTTGTGGATTTCCTTGCCTTTGAAGAGGCTTTTGCGAAAAACACAACACAAAAACATGAATTTGAAACTTGTATTCACGTGATTGATACATATGTACCTGTGAAAAATCGGAGCTCGGTATCGTGTCTAGCTAAAGTATCAGAGCCAAAAATATTTGCAATTTTCTTACGGTGCACAATGTATTGTTGCATTTCTGGCTTTACAAAAGTTTTGTGGTATTCGGAAAACCGCTTCGTGTCGCTGTCTCGAACAGTCGATTGATTATTTATATTGTTTTTATGTGTTTATTGCTTCCTTTTACGTCGATATCAAACTTGGTGATCGGATGTTACCCTGCCTTGGCAGCGCGTGACTCTTGCATTAAAAATGTTTAGAAATTTACTGGATCCACTATACATAGTTTTGTCCAGCTGATTACTGTCGCCCTCTACAGTGTATGTGGAACGCGCATTTGTTCACTATATAGAATATTCACTATACAGCATGGTAATCAGAAGGTTAACAGCAGATTGGGGACCAGAATTTCGTTCACTATACAGAAGTTCACTATATCGAGGGTGGACTGTAGTTATTCATTTTAGGTCGGAGAACGTCTTTTACGCTGGACAAAATTAGTGCCATCACTAAATTTTTTAACACCTTTAATTCTAAAAAGTCACGTGACCAAGGCAGATCACATCCGATTCAGCGTTGCGAATCTTGTCGCCAATTTGGTTTACACTAAAAGCTCGTTGTCGTGAATATAAAGCACGTTTTTCGTTTCGATAACTCCGTGGTTTTTTGATAACTTGGGATGAGGGCGGCCAACTGGCACACTACATACAGTACTGGGTGCAATTCTAGGCTGAAAGTTGAAGTCGCGTGCACGCGCGTGCACGCGCGTGCGAAACAGTGCAAAGTATAGGCAAAAGTCGAAGTAACTTCGCGTGCACGCGCGTGCACGCGACTTTAACTTTCAGCCTAGAATTGCACCCGGAACTGTATACGTTGCTATGTATAATAATTTAATTGTGGCAAATGTTTGCCCAGAATGCTTCTAAGCTGGAGCGACTGACCAACGCAACCGCCGTTTTTCACGCAATTTGACATAATCTCTATGACGGCGGTGCCAAAATTTTGAGGTCACTAAGTAATTGCACCACTAAATCAAAGCGGCTGCATAAAAGGTTACGGAATTCATAAATGTCGTTTAGAAACGCTTGTGCAACCAGCTTAAATAAACCAGATTGCAAACAAACGATTTACGCTTGCACAGCAAACTGCCAAAGTTGACCTTTCGTTCAGAAACGCGCGTCTGCTGCTTGCTCAGCGTGCAACGTTTCAAGCTTTACGCCGAGCTTACACTGAACTTTCTCACACCGAGCTTTCCACCGACCTTTACACCCAACCGACCTTTACACCGTTTCGAAAATATCACCCTGGCGGTAGAATTTTGCACAAAACTGAGGTTACATCTTTCACTTTTGCTGACAAATATGAAGTTGTTAAACCCGCTGTGGGCCGTTCTGTCATGTTAATGCAATGAAGCTGATTGACTCATCCCTCAAGCTGTCCGACGCGCACGTTTGCAAACGCTCTGTTGTGTGAGTTCCTATTTTTCTCGACTTAGAATTTTGAAAACAAAACTTTTGTTAGCGCGTCAAATTTTTCTTGTCAAATATTAAGTGAGTGTGTCCTTTGCATTCTGCAGGAAGATTGTGAGCGTCCACAGATGCAGAGAAAAACTGCGTCAAGAAACTGTTCGTAAAAAAGGTACAGAAAAACAGAGTGAGTTCTGCATTCCGGACAACCTTCGTTGGTTCGGTTGCATTGGCTTTCCGCCGCGCTCGCTTGGATATGGAGCAATTGGAGCTAGTATATCAGAATGACGGTTATCGGGGCCCTGAGGAACTGCGATACTTTACGGGTAACCATGCAAAGAGCCTACAATTTCCCTTAGTGCTATTAACCTTAAAGATTTTCCACAGATGCAACATGGTAAATCAGTCACCACAAGAATCCCGCGAGTGTTGTATTGCTGCGCTTGATATTCCGTGAACAATGGTACACGATACGAACGTTAATAATCAAAACAGAAACACTTTGAAGCGAGCGACCTTCGCTGATTGTTGTCGATTCCATGTCTCTGTGTTTCCTTACCCGTGAGACCCCTTAGCCAGATACCCATAATTGGCCAGGATCAAGACGCAAGTACTATTGACCATCCGCAGTACATGACGGCCGTATTTTTCAATATTCTTCCCACGCAATGCATCATACACGTTTCATCTTATGCGTTTTTTTCTCCCAAAATATATACTTACTAAATTTTGTTCTTTTCGTGGATAGTGATGTTAAAGAACACCTTCGTATAAACTTGTTGTTCCATGGCTGCGAATTGTGTTATTATGATATTGGTCGCACAATGACTAAATCAGAATTCATCTACCCTGATCTTCAGGTTCAACCTTAACCACTATGCTACTTGTATTTTTGACAAAACATTTACAGCTAAAAATAATCTAGCAGATCAACCACGTTGCCGCAGGTCTGAAACATTCTCTTTACTACATACTTTGTGTGCGCTCACGGAACGCAACGTCATTGCTCCGTCACTTTCCCTCTTCACGATTCAGGAAAAAAATTTGACCAATTCTTATATAGTCATTGTGCGACCAATATTTGTTGTGTTTGATTAATGTTGTCTGTGTCTCTACCGTTTTCTACACTCGTCCCAGCTGCGATGTCATGTTTCACACGGTATTACACACTATAAATATATATGATGTAAAGGCAAACTACGCCAACATGAGCCCGATTTCGCAGGCGGTGTAGTTACAAAACGCAAAGAAAGAGAAATCCTCATGCACCATGTTGTATATTCTACAACGTGTAACATTTCCCAAATCAGCAGCCACGTGTGAATGTTTCACCAATCTGCCACCTCCGAAATCGGGCTCGTGTTGGCGTAGTGTTACTATACGTAAAGGCAGTCTACGGGAGCTTGTCACTCAGCCCCCGAATACCGTAACCCACCGTAATTTTGATCTGCAAGGATCGTGTCGAGACCATTTTGGTTTTTATCTATGTTTTGCGTGTTAGCGCCAACACCAACCAACAATTCCAAGTTTTGGTGATCGACGCGCACGATGACAATTTCCAGCTTGCTGCCGCTAATACACGTGTCGATAAGCAGCGATCAGCAAGGTTCTCGCAACGATCTCGCTTGCGGTGGGTTACGGTATTCGGGGGCTGAGTGACAACCTCCCGTAGACTGCCTTTATCTTTCATCTGGACAGCTGATTTTTTTCAAAATTAAAATGAAGGTCAACAAACGAAGTCTACAGTACCGCCAATGCTGTACGTACATTGACATTTTCGCATGAGGCCAGAGCGCCGGTCGCCTCATGCGAGTGTTGCGTGTTTTATTAGTACATGATTACCTTTCTTATGGTTTTCTGCTGAAACTTGACAAAAAACGCGAAAAGGAACTTGTTTCTTATTAAACAGTGAATCTGGATAAAATGTGGCCTTATCGACAGTTTTATTGCTTATTCTTTCAACGATTTGGTTTTTTCAGCGTGAACGTTGTATAAATGCTTCAAACAACTGAGAAAAACTGACTTAAAATCATATCACAAAGCACAAAAAGCAGCTGTGCATCCGCCGAGCCTGCAGGCGCTGCAGGCTCATGAGCCTGCGCCTGCTTATACACTGGGCCTGCGAAGCCTGCGCCGAGCCTGCAGGCTGCTATGTTTTGTATTGAGCCTGCAGGCGCAGGCCTCAATCAGCCAAAAATTGCAGCTGGTACTGTACATTATTGCCTTGGTTACATTACATAATTTTACAAGCTTCTTTTCAAACAAGAACAAACCATCTCAACTTTTATTACTCGAACGTATAAGCCAATGACTGGTAACACCAACAACAAAACGGTCTCACAGCAATACAAAAATAAAATCGAGCCACGAAAATAAATAAAAAAAACAAAAACGCACAACAAAGAGTGAAAACTATCCGGAATCACAATAACAAATTACACACTCAAATAGTGCTCTTTCGCAACAGAACACGACAACTGAACACGACGACAGAAATGACACTATTACCAAACCACAGATTCATGTGTGAAAAACAACTCTCACAGAGTGGTTATTGTAATTAATAAGACACTTTCGCACAGAAAATTTGCAACGTTTGGAGTGGTTTTCGGGACCTCAACAGTAAATAATAATTGAACGAATTTCGTTTGATATTCTGGTGGAACAAAAAATAAGTAGCAAAACACCATTGCGTTTCAGTGAAACCTACAATAAAATGAGCGAAAATTCCCAGACAATAAGCGCCGAGCCCCCCCGCGGGCTAACCGCTTTTTAAATTCTCAATGTGAGAGCATAAGCGTGCGTGAAAAGCGGGTCCGCTGATCGGCAACCCGCCGCTAACCAGCAACACTGTGAGACAGGCCTAAGGCCTGTTTCACAGTGCATGCGGGCTGCGGGTTAGGGTTTTTGGCATGTGAAAGCGTCTAGGTATCATTCCCATGTTTAATTTTGATATCAGGAAATGTGCCTCGCTTGCCTGAGTATTCCACCAAAGTACGCACGCCCCATTAAATCCCTAAATTTTACAAGAAAGGATCGTTATGTACATATTTGCAGCCTACTGGTACCCGGGTCACTTTCCCGACGATGTTGATATCTATTCATTCAGTCCGGCGAACAGCGCCGTTGTGTATGAGGGCGATGGGGCCAATCAAGGGGCGCACGAAATGGGGTTCAGTGGAGGTGGGTGCATACATATGTACAGTATACACCATGATGGTGAAAGTTTTTGATCGCGGTTTCATCTTGTGGTTCACGCATTGCGTTAGATGACCGAAATCAAGCGCGCAAGCAAGACACCAGAACAGTCACCACCAAGAAGTTTCCCAAAGAATGCCCAAGCATTGCACAGATGCTGTCAATCCGCTCAAGGATGGGTCCAACCACAAGCGTCTGCGTTGGCCTGACCAGAAGCCCCAGTCCAGAGCTTGAGAGCAGGAACTGAAAAGATCAAACAGTGGTCGTAGTGGCCAAATTCTGCTGTAGTTACTACATACCTAAATATAGCTTTCGGTGTTGAAATTTCCCAGCCGTCTGAGTTCGCGCACTTTCAGGGTGCAACACAATTCAGTGGACGTGCGAGTATGGTTAGTGCTGGTGGAGGCGGGCCTCTCAAATGGACATTTTGGACTGGTGTATTGAGTGGCTCCAGAGCTCCAACTGGAAAAAAACAGCTGTTTCGATAAATACACGTTTTTTTGAAATACAAACTTCCTTTAGCATCAAAGAAACCGCTTTCTTTCGTGTAAGACTATTTCCAATGGGCTGTTTAGTGAAGTTCCACTAACAACGTGTCACGATTTGTCAGAGATTGACAACATGCCCGTGCAGTATAAGTTGGTCAACAACGGGCTTCAACTCAATGACACAATGTTGATCACGAGTGAAACATCAGAAAATGACCTGCTATGCGCCCACGCGTGTGACGCACAACGTGGCTGTGAGGCGTTCTCGTATGAGAAGGCCATTCAACAGTGGGTCCTTCTGTTTACATCATACGCTGGTCAAGTTTGTAAACTGGTCAGTTTATGCACACTGGTCAGTTCACAAGTCAAGAGCGAGGGCCCGGGGCCACTGGGCCCGGTGTCCACAGAAGCGGATCACCTTACCCTTAACACTAACACTAACATTAACACTTACACTAACACTAACGTTTACACTAACACAAACGTTAACATAAAAGTAAACACATGTGGTCTGGCGAATAGACACACACCCATACGCGTCGAGGCGTACAACGAACGGACCAGTATTGTGTGTGCTGCGGTGCACTGTGTGTTGAGCGTGCGTGCGTTGGGTTTCTGCGTTGGGAAAAAAAAAAAAAAAAAAACAAAAAAAACCAAAAAAAAAAAGAAAACACAAAAAAAAAAAAAAAAAGAAAAAAAAAAAAAAAAAAAAAAAAAAAAAAAAAAAACAAAAAAAAACCCCCCCTTGCGTTGGGTGAGTGATTCTGAGCCGCAGCCAGACCGCGTTCCCGTATCTCAGTTGGTAGAGCAACTGGCTATCCAGGCCTGGTGGCTGGGAGGTCGGAGGTTCGAGTCCTTCCGGGAGCTTACGTTTGGTGTGGCGGTTCAGAGATCACACACAAAAAAGAAAATCCATGCGTTTATGTTACTGTTAGTGTTAACGTTCGTGTTAATGTTAGTGTAAACGCTAGTGTTAGTGTAGTTGTTAATGTTAGTGTTAGTGTAGAGGTTAAGGTAATCCGCTTCTGTGGACCGGGCCATACTATGCACATGTACTAGACATTGCAAATTTTAGTGGAAACAGCAAACCAATACCTTTGACCACACCTGTCACAGTGTGATAAGATAAGCACATTTTCCCATGCCGTGTCTTTTTCAATGGGAATCTTAAAAACACCAAAAAGAGGAGTGACGGGCAAAACTGATTGACTCCAGCTGCCTGACATTCATACATAGCTGTTTGACAGATGTCGCACGTACTTCATGGACTCGCAACATTGGTATTTTGCCGACTACCAGATGTTGGATGCGGGAAATGCAAATCTGGCGTTCAGGGAGCGCGTATGAGCTTGGGGAAACGTAAACGTACCGAAGAAAAGATCACCATGTCTCTCTTGCAAACATGCGGGAGTAAATCTGGCAACATTGATGCGCAGAAAATACGCGCACAAAATAACGTTTAAGTTGTCCCCTTTTTTCATAAAGTTTGATGCATACAATTTAATTTGTTTGGGCGCACCAAACGCATTCCTATGAAAAAGACTGGCCCTCTTCTATCTGGTTTTTACTTTGTTCATTCACACCCTTTTTTGTGTATCTGTGCAAGAATACTATGTGCATCTGAATTTCAGTTGAGTGGGATATCTTTCGTTTCATTCGTTCTTGAAAGAATGCTTGCTTATTTTGTTGGCATGATGACCTCTGCATATTGCTGCAATTTTTGTTTCCTGTGACAAAATTAGTTGTGCCAAAATATTCTTTTTTTACGGTTGATTAGATCATGATACTAAATTATCACAATTATCACAGTTTCCGACATTGAATTTTGTGTGCATTTTCCGCACTGAGGGTGGCATCCTCGAAACAGTGTTAAGGTCATTTGGGTGTTAACGTCGGTGGCAAGCTCGGTGTGAGAAAGTTCGGTGTAAGGGCTCCTTTAGTCTTAGTGGAAAATAGAAAATGGAAATGAAAATATTCTCTATGTCCATGTTTTCATAAAGTTTGAAGAAACTTGATCACTTGAGTGAGAAAAGAGCGAATTGCAGAATCTCGTCTGCTTAACGCAAAGCGTGGCAGCAGAGCTACATAGCCACTTTTCATCACTAACTTGATTCCCGTACCGGGAAAAGAATCGCCAGTTTGCTTGGCAGCAAAATCATTGTCGTTGCTGCAACGTATACAAACAAAGATGATGATTGTTCCGCATGAATTCAAAATGATTTGAATCACAATAGCAAGCGCGCGTATCGTTTGCAGCGTTCAAGTCTCTGCGTCGTCGTCGGTCGATATGGAGACAGACAAGTTTGTGGCCACATACAGTACATGTATGCTCAAGCACGAGCACGAAGAGAGCATCACGCACGTACAGTAGTGCATCAGAACAAACATTATTGCATTAGACACGTTCGTCAGCGTTTCATTTTCCATGAAATCTCGCAAAAAAATGCTTGCATGCAGTGCTTTTTTTCATTCGTTTCATCAACCATTTGTCAGCTTTCGCCAACTCACGCATGTGTACGTACCACTATCGGGTGACTTGTTTGTCAGATAGAAATTCGCCAGTTTGTGCAGAAAGTGAGCCGATATTTCAGATGAAGATATATGGTCATACATTGACCAGACGTTATCTCGGGGATTCAATGCTGCTCCCAACACAATGAACTCGAAATCGTTGTTTACCGCATTGATGGTGTGCTACGCTACGTTCGTTATGACGTCAGCTAAAGACAATCATGCAGGCCCTCGAAATAAGCCATCTTCACCTTCGGGTCTGTGAGGTCACTTAATTAGACTTTTACGTAGTTAACAAGATTATTATTCGTGATGGATCAATTTTATTAACGATGAATGTTTTAACTGTTTCAGAAGAAAGTCAAGACGCACACTACGTGCTTTTGCCGGACGACTCTGATTATGAGACAGGTGTGCATGATACACGATGCTGGTTGTGCTTTTCGACATGTTTCTGTTTCACATGATTCATAATATCAAACAAGAAAGAAAAATGCCCCAAGGGGCATAAAAGAAATATGGTTCCCTGGCTGACTGGCATAAAAGAACGATACTAGCTTGCACCACTTTGCTGATGTTTCATTAGGCACTGGAATAAACGTAAGTGTGTTCTGAGCTGTTTGATACCGAACAGTAGACATTGAACCATATTCCCGGTGCGAACTCTTTTGAACCAACACCCAGCCGATATCGAAACTTTCGTGCAAACCCAGGCAACTGTTTCTTCTTTTCAACCTCACGACGGTAACTGTGCAGTCTTCGGTTGCGCACGATGGTTTAACAAAGAGAGGAGTAAAGAGAATATTGCAATCTTTCAATATCTCCGTGCCCTGTGTCTCTGGTGGCAAGACAGCACGCGCCGGGAATATGGTTCAATGTCTACTGTTCGGTATCAAACAGCTCAGAACACACTTACGTTTATTCCAGTGCCTAATGAAACATCAGCAAAGTGGTGCAAGCTAGTATCGTTCTTTTATGCCAGTCAGCCAGGGAACCATATTTCTTTTATGCCCCTTGGGGCATTTTTCTTTCTTGTGTCGTTCTTTTATATCGCGCAAGCGTCAAACAGAGAACCCGGATAAATCAGGCACAGAAAGTTTTCAGTTCCGGCAACCAATGGTTCTAACTAAGAAAATGTCGACCGTCAGACTTTTCTCAAGTAATCAACGCACATGAGCGCAATGAGGTGTGGGGGTTAGTCTAAGGATGCTGTACTTTTTGGCAGGATATATGAATCGGTGGTTATCGTGACATAAGGCCAATTTTGTGTTTCGATTTCACTATGGGGTTCTAACAATGGAGACACGCTTGTGTCTGCGTCTTCACCCACCACTGAAACAAAACTAACGCAGTGCCCCACGAGCATGTCTATTTTTTTGAGGAACATGGTAACTTGTCAAGTTATTTATTTTTTTTAATTTACCGCCAGGTATGTATTTGACACCCTAGGTACCATCAATTATAGCGCACTGATTGCGCATCGTCTCAGAGAATGGCACTTGTTGGTTTAGTACCAAGCAAAGCTGTGCAATGAACTTCCATGCAACCTGTCCCTTCAGCTTCAGCAATGAAATAAGTGTCAAACATATCAGTCTCCAGATTGCTTTGGTGTTGGCCGCCGCATCTGATCTTGGATTCAATGTTACGTAAAAACTACTATTTAACTTTCCCACGAAAGTCAAATTATAAATGCGGAAAAAGCTTTTTATTTTTTTTAATTTACCGCCAGGTATGTATTTGACACCCTAGGTACCATCAATTAAAGCGCACTGATTGCGCATCGTCTCAGAGAATGGCACTTGTTGGTTTAGTACCAAGCAAAGCTGTGCAATGAACTTCCATGCAACCTGTCCCTTCAGCTTCAGCAATGAAATAAGTGTCAAACATCAGTCTCCAGATTGCTTTGGTGTTGGCCGCCGCAGAGCAACAGCTATTTTAATTAAGAAGTTGAAATCTTGTCGGTATTTTATCATGAATGACATCACAGCGCATAAACTGCGAACCGCACCTGTGCTTAATAATTAATCTCAAATAAAAACACGAAAAAACTGAAAAAATGTTACGCAGAATTCATTAAAAGTTAATAAAAGTACAACAAACTTGGCTGCGCGCGTGAATGTTTGAACCCGCGGCCTTTCATCTTCAATGCTGCGCGTTATACCGCTCGCACATCGCTTCGCCAAACTCCTTCACAATCTTTACTACATATGTAACTACGCGTGCATTGCTGCATTGCCTGTTGTGCTTGCTGCCTGTGTGTGTGTGTGCTGGCTGCCTGCCTGCCTGTGTGTGTGTGTGTGTGCTGGCTGGCTGGCTGTGTGTTGTGTTTAATACATTGTGCGCTTTATGAATCAGGCAACTACGTAGCGTGCACTAATGCATTATTGTGTGTGTCTGAGCGTCCATTATGGCTCTTTTTGAGCTGAAAAACATTTAACGTATTGGACTTAATATATTTTTGACGAAACAAAAATTAAAAACACATATAACCGCTGATTTTGGCTTTAGAACCACACATTCTGTACAAAAAGTCATGGTCTGGAACCGTTCATACTAAAAGTTACGAACTCGGCGATAGCACCACCGTGTTTCTCGAGTACGAAAACCACATAAACAACTTTAATAGTTCTGGTAACCCAACTTTTCGGCGAAATTTTACTTCGGGAAGCACACTTTACATACAAAAAGTCGTGGTCTTGGTCTGGAACCGGTCTCAGTCGTGGAGTTACGAAGTCGGCGATAGCACCATCGTGTTTCTCGTGTGCGAAAACCCTATATGCGATATTAACATTTCTGGTGTTCAGTAACGTCTGGGCCCTGACTACTCTTTTGTGGAAAAAAAAGGGAAAGAACGTTTTTACAAAAATGACAACTGTATCTTGCCCGCGATTGCGCGTGTGGGCACGCAGCGGGATGAAATTTTGTGTGGCCATTTTGGGGCACGGTATATACATTGTGTGCAAGTTTGAGCTCATTCGGTTGAGTATTGTTGAAATAGCGCACGATCAAAATTTTCAGAAAGCGCACTATAGGGAATGAACCATATGTCGCTTAGCATTACCATGCTAGCTCCGATACATTATGCTCTTTAGTTACATTGCGTTTTTGCAGAAAGCAGCAAATCAGGCGAACCTGTTGAAAGTGGTTCTGTTAAAGGAAGCCCTGCTGTGAAGCTTGGTGGAAGAACACCTAATGGGAACGTTGACAAAGAAACACATGATGGGAAACCTGGTAAAAGAAACAAAGATAAGAAGCCTGGCGCGGAAGCTAACAAAGAAAAATCTGGTGGGAAGAATAGCCGAAAAACCGCTGATAAAGCGAAACCTGATGTCACAAAATCTGAAGAGGAAAAGTCCGAAGTGGGAAAGTCAAAAGTGGGAAGGCCCAAAGTGGGAAATGCAGTGAAGCCAGAAGTGAAAAAACCTGGTGGAGGAACATCTAATGCAGTGAAGCCAAAAGAGACAAAACCTGGTGGAGGAACATCTAATGCAGTGAAGCCAAAAGAGACAAAACCTGGTGGAGGAACATCTAATGCAGTGAAACCAGAAGTGAAAAAACCTGGTGGAGGAACATCTAATGCAGTGCAACCAGAAGTGACAAAACCTGGTGGAGGAAAACCTAGTGCAGTGAAGCCAGATGTGGGAAGGCCCGATGGAGGAAGGAATGGTGGTGGACAAGGGGGAGGTCCACCACGTGACGCGTACTGCGAAGACGCGGAACGCTGCAAACGATACCGCTACTGGTGCCACTGGGAAGTGAAACCACACATCAAACTGCTTTATCAGCGACAGTGCAGTCATCTGCGACAGAAATGCTACAGCAAACCGCAACTAATCAAAAGTGTGTGTCCTTGAGCATTTTTGTGAAGCATGCAGTGCCCAGCGAGCGAACTATTTTTTCATAAATAATAATTTTATGATTTTTCGTGATGAAAATCGAATATTCAGATTGACGTATTGCGTCCAGTGTGCTCTTGTTCAACAAAAATCCATATTGACTTCCTTGAAAAAAAATTATGAGTTGTATTCGAAACGCTCAAGTGAAAATACCGTCTGAAATCGGCCAGCAGCATTTGTGTTGAGAAAGTCATGTATTGGTGGAGTTATACTGTACGGACATTTTGTCCGCATGTACAATATCTTTTCTGGCCGTTGGCAATTGTTGAAACTTCAGACCACTGCTGAACAACTGTTACGTTTTTCTTTAGTTGCTGCAACCAAGTGCAAAATATGATTAAAGGCCACTTTATACTTTGTCTCGTTCCGATACACGCAACATTTTCTCGCGCGTTGATTGGCTCATGCGCGACCAACAGCCAATCAGCGCGTCAGAAAATATTGCGTGTATCGCAACGAGACACACTATAATGTGACCTCAATACAATCCTTTGTTTACGCAAACAAAATGTCCACATGAGGACAATTAGACTCCAACTTTTCTAGACCTGCCATGCACAGGGTTGGATTAAAAAAAAAGTAAAAATTTTTTTGTAAAAAAAAAATTTTTTTTTAAAAAAAAAAAAGTTGGCCACTTTTTTTATTTTAAAATTTTAAAAAGTAGGTCCACTTTTTTTTATTATTTTCCCCTTTTTTTTCGTTATTTTCTCACTTTTTTAAGGTAAAAATGTATGTTTTCATGCGTTTTATTGCTCATCATTCTCAAAAAATCGCCTGCGGCGCTTATATTTCAGTTTAAAATGGCGTTGTAATGGACTCATACAGTTCCCAGACATCCCAACAATCGCTGCACGTATAATATAGGACACCCCATACCGTATACTGTGCAGTTATTGAGCTATCGACGTAAGCTATCGACAGACTCCACTTTGCTCGCCTATTTGCAGTTGTGTGGATTTGTCATTTGTTGCTTTTGTCACACAACATGAGTGTGGTGTAGCTCTTTATCTCTATTTAAATTTATCCCCAAATTCACAAACAGAAGGTTGGTCTTCCCTTTGTCATATATGCCCACAGAGTTACCTTCGGGCGGGTTCTCAAAGTTATGACCAAATGGGCTAGATCGCAGGTGATCGACATAAACATGCAAGTCAGTGGAGAAGTTCTCTTTAGTGTCCCTCAAAACATACCTAAGTAACATGATTTCAGAAATTTCATTTTTCTAGAAACCATTTTTTTGGGGGTCCGGAATAAAAAAAAGTGATTTTTAAAAAAAAAATTTAAAAAAGTTTTTTTTTAAAAAAAAAAAGTTCGATAATAAAAAAATTTTTTAATCCAACCCTGGCCATGCAGCGCTAAAATGTTTGAGATACGCTAATCCAACGCGCCGCTTACAAAATAACGACACATTCGAATTGCTGAAACATAATGTATTATATTGTTATTATGCATCAAGTTGCATCAATCAATCCCGTTCTCTATTCAGAAAGCCAAATCAATCAAAATCAATCAAGCAATCTATGTACACGAACATTCAACAGATAAACCGTGAGAACACAAAGACTTGGGAACAAACCGAAAAAGATGAAAAAAAACTAAACTGTTTTTACGAAGAGCGCACGCCGACAGAAGCGCGCACTTCAATCCGACGAAAGAGTTTCTCCGGAAAATACCAACGATATGTACAAGTTTTGCGACAAAATGGTCAACTTTCGTTTCATCGTTTTGCTGCTGGTGATTGCAGTTGTCGTGGTCAACGTGGACACACGCAGTCAGTTTCTTGAGTGAATAATCCATATTCTTTCCACAATTGGGGTACCAGTTCTTGCGTGCATATGCACCTTTGGTGGTTTGTCGGGTTGCACGTACGGTTTCCGACATGAAATTATTCGACATGAATCTCTGTTTACTCATTCACAGTTTTGAGGGCTATATGGTTGGCGAATGAACCTGTTCGAAAACAATCACACTGCTCACCAAAATCATGTGGCCAGCGGCCGAAATCGTGTCTGCCATGACTGCAGAAAGTTGCATATTGACCGGACGAAACAGGCGCTTGACAAACCAAACCATTTTCAGAACCGAAAAAGTGTCGCGTGTTTTCGAAAGAACGAAAACATTATCGTCGAAAGTGCGCCGGCAAAGACATCGCCTCGCTGAGCGACGACACACAGGGTATGACCACGCAGTTTTGATTAAAGTTGAATCCCGCAAATACAGTGTGAAACTGCCCGGTACATCTTTGTTACAGTAGTGAGTAAAATTCCACTTTCGTACCGTTTTGTGCATGAAGTGTGGGAAAATATGTAGGTTCACATGACGAGCGTGCCTGCATAACGAAGTTTCATAGAGTAAAACGGCAAATTCGGCAGGGGTCGAAGCAAAATCATTAATGTCCAGGCAGCTTGGCCATGATTGAACTAAATATCAGCAGAAGACACGACGTATATAGGGTTACGGTAATTTTTTTTGTTGCACTCCGCGAGGTGTTAGGCCGCACTCAGACAAACGCGAAAAGCGAAAAGCGAAAAGTTCAGCACAACAGCAACTCCTTAACCACGGGTCTAAAGCACAGTGATGCTCAAACAAAATGTTTCAGAGGCTGTTTGGCGTGCGTTGTGGATGATGACTACGCTGAAAAACTTTTCGCTTTTCGCTTTTCGCGTTTGTCTGAGGGCGGCCTTAGGGACAGGGTTGGGCAAAAAAACGACGGCGTTTTTTCTCAAAAAAACGACGTTTTCTAAAAAAACGTCTGGGTAGTTTTTCGTTTTTTAAATTCTGAAATTCCTTGATTTTCCTTGATTTTTTCAGGGAAAGTACCTTGATTTTCAAGGAAGATCAATTTTTTGTCCCATTTTTTTCAAAAAAAATTTTCGACCAATTTTTACGTTGTCGAGATACGTCGATATAAGGAGTTTGACTTTCAATGATGACCCCGGCCAAAGTTGGTCCCATGATGCGGGTCTGATATGGGATCTTAACAACTCGCCAGAAAAGGGTTTAAACCCGTTTATTTTGCTTCAGAATACATAGAATTACTTCATTTAACCACGTTTTCTTCCCAACATGAGCGTTTTCCAATTATTTGGGGGGCATATTTTGGTCATCTGGGCGTTTAAAAAAACGGTTAAAAAGCGATTTTTTGAAAAAAAAACGTTTTTTTCCTGGTTAGGGGACATGATGCCTCCGCAGATCCACCAGTTGAAGTAAAATGGTTTGTTCATATAGTCCAGCCACGTGCTCATGAGACGACTCTTTTTAAAGCTTGCTTGGCCAGATTCAAAAATGCGCCGGTTACACGGGTTTTCGCAAATAAAAGAAAGAGAATTGGGCCGAGAGACATGATGACAAGTTCCAGCTGACCGAGGCCTCAATTTTGCTGCGTGCTTACGGGAACAGGAACGTCGTTCAACACACAAATGTTTTGGGAGTCAAAAGGGAATTTACGCACTGAGGTGGAGAGCGTGTTTTTTTTTAAAAAATGCATGCATTTCTCTTTCTTTCATTTCCGAAACACGTGGAACCGGAACATTATTGGATCCATTCAAGTCAACTTCAAAATAAGTCGTCTGTTTAGTTCGTGGTTGGACTATACTCGGTATAAGGTATGGAATGAACCGATTTACAAGAAAGGAAATGCTATGGCAAATTTTTAGGATGCGGTAAAACCTATGCATCACGTGAAGTTACAGCGAACTTCCCTGTAACGAAGTTTCAAATTATACCTAAACGTAGTCCCATGGAATATTTCAGAGAAATGTGCGGAGTTCATACGCGACTGTCCAAAACAGGCGGAAACGGCCGAATTTTGGAAGAAAGTGAAGGGCGAAGTGTGGGAGGGACTGAAGAAATTGGCTGTTGAAATACTGGAGAAGAAGCTGAATGAAACAACCAATGGTCGTTGATAAGATAAGGCTTATATAAGAGTGGTCAACGCAAGTGGTCAAATTACTCCGTCAACTCACTGCAGCCACAAACGAGCGTGTGAAATAATGCGTGGCATATTCGGGGTCAGTTGTCGACTCACAATGCGAGTGGACGACGTGATTGGACTACTTGAGTTGGTCACTGTAAAATAAACCCTTGATACTGTATGGTATGTGTGCGTGTTGGATCAGACAAAACGAACTGCAAATTTTCAAGAAAATAGGATTCCAAAACCAACGAAGACGTGTTATTTATGAGATTGTAACCCGTTATGATATTGATTCCAATGTAATATGAACCTATTTGGTACGTTGAAAGAAATAATAAGAATAATGGTAGTAAGAATCGCAACGCAGTGCATATGGGTGGTACTCAAATAGAAAAAATGGGTGGCTTCCCTCATTTTCGGAAAAAATCTGTTTCGATTGTCAATGTTTTTCGCACAAAAAATAAAGTTTCGATCAAAAAAGGCGTCGCGCGGCGACCCACAGCACGAAAACTCGGGACAGAGGGGGAGGTGAGACCTAGTCGATGATCCTTACCCGTAAACCGTGACCTACAGCATTACACCGGTCGTGCATTATCGGAATCAGAGTTGGGCAAAAAAAATTAAAAAAAAAGATTTTTGAAAAAAAAATTTACCGTAAGTTTTTTTTTCGGGGGAACAAAATGTTCTAAAACGTCCAAAATGGCCTTTTTGGGGTTTATTTTTCGTCATTTTTCTCAAGGGTCGCAAAATTTTCTTCACAAAATCACCTATGGGGCATGTATTTGGTACCTTAGATGCCCCAATTTTTATACCTTCCCGTGATACATGGGACACAGTATGCATGCATGGTACATCGATGTCATACCCCATCAGGTCGGTCATATACGGCACGACTGATTCAGCTACCCGACAAGTATTTCTGCAGCTTATAGTCTCAATTCTGTGTGGTTTATGAGTGAATCTTGCTTGATCGACCACAAACTGTTGTGTCTGATACCACAGAGCAGCAATCATCGGTCCATATCAAGCACAGCCTGTTGGATCGCACCGAAATGACGTAAACACCCTTCATAAGTGATGCAAACCAAGTCAAAAAGTGACTTGTCAATTAAAGTTGCATTTTTCGCGTTTTTGCGCGTTTTTTTAGGCAAATTTGGTAAAATTTCCCGGAATCTCAGACTTTTAAAAAAATGTTTTTTTTAATTTAAAAAAAACTTATAAAAAATTTTTTTTCCAACACTGATCGGAATCACCACACCAACGCGCAGTGCACTTGCGTGGTCAGTGGATCTACATTTTCTCTCTTTTCTTATTGGTTGACCTCTACTGCATAGTAGTAGTTTCCCGTTTTGTTCACAGACGGGCAGTGCACCTGCACTTCCTCAGTGTCCAGCATTGTTATCATGCCCACGTGTGTGTGACAATTTGGGCGCTTGCCAAATCTTAGAATCCCCTTTGAGTTACGGACTGGTCCCATGGTCGCGGACCTTCTGTGAGTGTGAGTCTTCGGGGGTCGAGAATCGTCTGCCTGCTTGGCCTGGTCCGGCGGATCTTGTTGGCCAAACGACGTGGATCCATGCCCACAGTTGGCACCGATAATGTCCACAGTGTGGAGCGTCAAGCCAGAAGCTTTTAGCGTTTCGCGCATCGAAAATGTGCCGACATAAGTCGATGATACTTATTTTCAGGATTGCGAACATGCTCTTTCCCTTTCTGACACATTCTGAGTCTCAGCAATTGTCTGACTAAATAATCTGAATAATTTGCGTTTTATAATCTTCAGCTTATTGTTGCTTTTTTAAGGGTGGTCGGCGGCAAGTAAAAACTGTGTATCACAACATGGTCAATACTACAGCTTTATGTTCATTTTTTTTCGTTTAATTTCATGGGTAGAAACAATATCTGACAGTGCATAACGAACGAATGTGAAACAGAACTTTCCAGATCAGGTTTGAATTATATAGTGACCCAGATACACATAGAAAAAACAGTAATGAAGATGAATAATGAAAGTGCTATGATGCATGAGAAGTACAAAGACAAAGATTAAGGACCGGTGTGACAAGTTTCAGATTTGTGAAACAAAAAAACTCAAAACCAAGCGACAAAAACCAGAAGACGATCAAAATATAATAGATACAACATTATATGCAACAGCGCATCGTCTTTTTTGTCGCTCATGCTAAAATAGTGAAAGGTATTAAAGAACAGAGAGAGACTTTACGAATATCCCATCAACTGAACCATAAACTCACGAAATATAATATATATATATATATATATATATATATACATATATATATATATATATATATATATATATATATATATATATGCATACCAGATCGGTACAATCAAGCCGTGTTTAGCCGATAAAGCTGCTTCGTTTGTTGGAGGCAGCAGACATGCGATTTTGTCGTTGCCCAGGGCGGGGATGGAGGAACTGGAGACTCCTAGCGCCTAGACCGAACACAAACCAAGGCACAAACAGGCGTGTCAGTGGAAAAGAGGCGAAAGTCATCGCAATAATTTACCGTGACTGTGTACGAACGCGATTGAAAGAAAGAACAACAACTTGGCGTTCTTGGTTATGTGTCAAACACGCCAATCACAGTAATAAGATAGTTTTATTGGATAAAAACTCACAGGTATTTCCATTTAGATTTCAAAATTTTTCTAAATCCACAATTACACGCGGTTGAACCAACTTTGCTTCCCGATCCTGTTAGCGACACGGAAAGCTGCAAATGCGATAAGTACTAGCCGAAGGCTGTCATATTATGTTATGAACCCAGATCATCAACTTTAGTTACTATGTATTTGCATATTCTATCGGATTCAATCATGGAATACGCGTGTCACATAAAGCGATTACTAAATAAGCAAAGCGGGACTATTGTTTACAGCGTGTGAGTAAAGTTAGCATCTTCTGAAACGCTCTCATTTTTTTAAATCTCAGCTACGTACTACTGTACAGGCATTCCGTTCAGCTGTGTATGCCATCAGTATTGCCGCAAAAAGCGCGCTTTACCTAAGTTTGAAGTTTGTGAATCGACAAACTGTACATCAAACTTGAGCCAGCAAGCTGAGCGCGCACAACGCACAAATCACGATCTTGCAGCTGCCAGATATGATGTCGTGGGCAAGATCGTCAGTTCATTCAACACATGAAACACATTTCGTATTGTTTATTGTTTTATTTTAATTTTGATTTTTTTTTAATTCCGGGCGTTTCAATTAGGATTAATCATCAAACGGGATCACTGAGAAGATCACAGCATCACCGAACCACTAACAAATCTGGACTAGGCAAAAGAAAGCAAATTAATATCACTGAGTTTCACTAAGCGCCAGATCGAGTCGACCCCAGTAAATCTTGGTCCATTGGTCAATCTATTACGTTCGATCTTGAGCTCCCATCACTCCACTCCAAGTTGCCTTGAAGCTTCAAAGTTCTGGGCGACCAAGCTTGCTCGAGAGGCCAACACGGTTGTGTTCAGCTGAACTGGTTACATCTTGCCATGGTGCTGTTGATTGCCATTTGATTTTTTTTACAAATTAATATCAGTAATTCACCATTCTTGTGCACCATTCTTATTCTTATCTCACAACCGAAAAGAAAACCCGTGCAAAAAGAAGCGCGCAATTGTGATCTGCCTTTTCCTGCTACTTGCGACCACTAAACAACGTTTCGGAGAGAACTGCGACATCCGACCTGATAACCGATCAGCTGCTCTGCCAACTCAGCTACGAAAGCGAGCAGAGCCCCGGCCCTACACGCCGACTATAAACCGATCAATAGTGCACAGCTCGCTCCACATCGCTTCGGATAACGTCGCGGTGCAGGGAGAATGCCACATGAAGACATCGCATCAGAAAAACGACTTGTTCGTGAACTTCATAAAAGTTACTGTGTCGATTGAAAATGAAAATCGAGTATCGCTATTTCACACACAAACCAAAGGTCAGTTGGTGCATGTTCTGCTTAGATCTTTGCACTGTTGTGTTCTCAATCTGCTGAGAAGTATAACAACTTAAACAAAACATTACTATTATTATAAGAGTACTACATCGTGTTCGACGAGACACGAGACTATTTTAATCCAAA
>JASAMV010009117.1:0-51606 GCA_030248065.1 Rhynchonema sp. JSB1_4
TTTTGGCAGTAACATTTATGAACTTTTCGGATCCGAATCAAAATGAATCAAAATTATTCGACAGCTGTACCACGATCGCCTTAAAAATTAATAGTACGTAAGAAGGCTGGCGCTAAGATATCTAATACTGGTGCAGGGTTCGCGGACGCACAAACTGTACTTGTATAAGGCGCTGTGACCCTCGCGTGCATGGTGACACTGCTGCAGGATCAAGTGTGACTGCCAATCCCTCCGCTTGGTGACTGTGAACTGTGAAAATGCGTGGATGCATTCTGAAAACGTGATTCTCTTGTATTGAATTCGAAAATAGAGACTCGTTTCGTCGCTGGCTGTCAGAGGATATATTGTTGTTTATTTTGTTGCGCCGTTGATTTCCTTATTGCCGTTTTTACATTCCGTTTATCGTGCTAACCCCGGATAAAGTGTGCTGAGCTAGCTTACGGGGTCATTCAGTTCGAGCAGCGCGAGAACTGCAGAATTGCTGCAGCCAGCTGACTTGGCTGGCTTGTTTGTGCGCATTTATTTCAGGTCAAACCTTCTCCTTTTCTAGCTTTCAGACGAAGAAAGAAGCTCGAAGAAAGAAGATAGAAGCCGAAAGGAGCAAGAAAGAAGCCGAAGGAGCAAGAAAGAAGCCGAAAGGAACAGGAAAGAAGGACCACAGAAGGTCGCGTGTTCCTGTCGGATTCGGTCAAGAATCCGACAGACGATTGTGGAGGATTGGAGAGTTGTTTGGTTGAGTCAGTGGCTGCACTGGGAGTGTTGCCCGGCTGTGCTCGACGAGACCGAGTGCGGCGCGATCCTGTGGGAGTGTCTGGACGGGTGTGCTCCCACACGATCACAGCGCCAACTACCAATGAACCGCACGACGCAATTAGCATAAGCATACCAGCGTACAACACTTACCCGCATTGAAGCGGTGATCCTAACCGCGTTGTTTTCAGCGACCACGCTCTGCGTTTGCAGCGGGTCAAAAAGACCTAAAGCAAGAACGTGCGCAGCGTGTGCAGCCATGTTGGACAACGGTAGATTGCCCTTAGATCGGGGCAAGCAAAATGAACGAATGAGGAAGAGGAATATAATGACGCAAAAACCTCAGTTGCCAGATAAATTTAGCGCAATTTGCGCATGCATTCATCAGCCCACCCACTGAGAACCTGGCTGCACCGCAGCCACAGTAACACATTAATGACCGGTGAAACTAATATTGGTGATTACCTTGCAGGTAACAAAGGACAAACGTCTAAGGCCAAGCCATGGCAATAAAAACGCACATAAACGTTTCTCAAACAGTTTGCGAATGCCATGTGGTGGTTCACTTATGAAAGAAACTAATCTTAAACGTTTCGCAAACCTAAACACAAACTCAGCCAATGCCGTGTGGTGTGGTAATTCTGTAAGGAACGCTGTTGTTGGTAAATGTTGAATGTAAGTAAATACATAACTTCAAGTTTATAAATATTATCTGCCACAAAACATTAACTATAACTTAGCTACCTGTAACTGTAACTTAACTACCTGTTGTGAATGAAGCTGGGTTAATAAATGTTCAGACGGAAAGTTCATAAATGTTATATGTAAAAAAAGTTAACTATAAATAGTTTAACGGTAACTTAACTACCTGTTGTGAATGAAGCTGGGTTAATAAATGTTCAGACGGAAAGTTCGTAAATGTTATATGTAAAAAAATTTAACTATAAATAGTTTAACGGTAACTTAACCAGCTGTTGTGCATGAAGCTGGGTTAATAAATGTTCAGACGGAAGTTCATGAATGTCATATGTAAAAAAGTTAACTATAAATAGTTTAACGGTAACTTAACTACCTGTTGTGCATGAAGCTGGGTTCATAGATGTTCACACGAAAAGTTCATTAATGTTATGTGCCAAAAAACATAAACTATAACTTAGCTAACTGTTACCTAACTATCTGTTCTGAATGAAGCTGTGTTCATAAATGTGTGCCAAAAAAATAAACTATAACTTAGCTAACTGTTACCTAACGATCAGGGTCTATACGTGAGTATAGCACCGGAATTAGGCAACAGCAAAACAAAGAAGACATCGTGGCATTAGCTTATTGGCGACATATTCACAAGATAGCTTACGTATTCAATAGTGTTTGTGTGGGGAAAAAAAATTCGCAACGCAGAATGAAACATCAGCAGGTCAGATTATCGGAAATTTTGCTATACCTGTAGTGTTAAAATCGGGGGTGCTGGCGTGAGCGCGTGTGTTGGGCGTTTGCTAATTTTATTATTGCGATAATGTCGTATACCCACCGGCACAGAACGCTGAAAAAATCAGCCCGATCGGAGCAGTAAAAAGTGGTTTTCCAGACAGCCGAGAAATCGTGATGTCCGCGTTCCCAAATTTCTGGTCACTTTAGTTTTTAGTTATCTCCTCCTAGGAAATTGCATGAAGTCGGGCAAGTTGTATATCAATCGATTCGCCTGATCGTGGAGAGGTACGCGCAAAAAACAGCTTTTTGAAACATCACTTCTATCGCGAGAAAACCGGCCACAAAGTTGTGTGAGAAAATGGCCGACATTTCCCGCGCAAAGGGGGCGGAGCCGGCTGCTGATTGGCTGTAGTTGGCGCGCGTGCGTGTGTGTTTCTTTACACGTGTTTTCTTTTTCTTTTGTTGGCCTTGTTTCTTGGGAGAAACAGCAGCGAGTTGATTGTAAGTTTAAGCCTCGTTGAAGCCTACGAAGCTCTTAAAAGCCTACGCTAAAAGCCTAAACGAAGCCTAAGACTGAGATCCCGGCCCGGCCCGGTCAGTCAATTTTCAAGGGCCGAAAAGCGAAACATCATAGCTTTCAATGAAAAAGTTGTCAGACAGACAACTACCAGAGGTCGCAATCGGGCCGGGTTTGGCCGACCCGGCCCGGCCCCGGCCCCCAAATCTCCGGTGGCCAAAGCTCGGCCCGGCCCGATTTTTTTAGGTCAGATTTTTACCCGATTCTTGTCATAATTTTTGAGATTTTTCTGAACCTATTTTTTTGGTAGAAAAATCATTGCTTTCAGGTCGCAATTGGGCCGGCCCGGCCCGAGTCCCCAAATCTCCGGCACGGCCCGAGCAAGCTCAAAATAGCGACTCGGCGCTGCCCGGCCCAAGCTCAGGCCGGCCCGATTGCGACCTATTTTTCAGATTGTATTCTCAGATCGCGTTCTAGACGTGAAAATTTCCAAAAAAAGCTAAATCCAACATCCAAAAGGACGTGAAAAAGCCAATTCCAACATCCAAAGCTAATCACGGCGATGCCTAAGAAGAAGAGAGGAAGCGGTTTGGCGACATCCGGTGCGAAGCGTCGCAATAAAAAATGGGGCACTGACACGGCAATTGGAGGAAAAATAAAGGCGAACAAACATACGAGAGACGACAGTGCGGCAGACTCGGTTGGCGTGGCTGAGACGGTTGGTTCTGCAATATTACCGTATTGTCGGAAATAGAACCCCCCCATTAATTGATCCCCCCCATTAATTGACGCCCCCCCTCATTAATTGAACCCCCCTCATTAATTGAACCCCCCCCATTAATTGACCCCCCCTCCCCATCCATTTAATAGAACCCCACCCCCAACCTTCACCGTACCACAGATTAGTGGTATGGTAGGGCTGTGTTGTTGTGTCAAACCTTGTTTAAGCTTGTGCTTTTAAAGCATAATTGCCGTTGTTGACGTTAGAAAATACCGAAAGCAAGCCATTTTTATGGGCATTATTAACAATGGTTTTTTTGTCGGGGGGGGGCAAATGAAAAATATAACCCCCCAATAATTGACCCCCCTCCCCCCATAAATTGAACCCCCCCAAATGACCCCAGTGAAAAAATAGACCCCCCGGGTTTCCGACAATACGGTATTGGTTTGTTTTAATTAGAGGAAGCTGGGAGCGTAAAGTCCGGCCTGAGCTCCCAAATCTCCGGCCCGGCCCGAATTTTCGGCTCAGATGTAGATTAGATAGATAAGCCCCGTCCCCCCCCCCCCGTTCAGTAGCACAGGTCGCAATCGGGCCGGCCCGGCCCGAACCCCCAAATCTCCGGCCCGGCCCGAATTTTCGGCTCAGATTTAGATTAGATTAGATTAGCCCCCCCTCCCCAGTACAGTAGAGGTCGCAATCGGGCCGGCCCGGCCTGAAACACCAAATCTCCGACCCGGCCCAGCCCGGCCCGAATTTGTGGCTCAGATTTGAACCCAATTTGTGTCATTAAGTTGGCCCGGCTCGGCGTGGGACGGGCTTTCCGACATGCAACGGCTTAGGCTCGCTTAAAAAAATCAATTATGCGACAAAACAAACCCCCCTAGGTACAGAGGTGGGAATCGGGTCGGGTTACCTCGGTCGACCGATCGATTTTTCGCCTATTTGCAGACAAATATGCTAATTTTATGCAATTTTAAGCCAAAAATGAATGTTTTGGGTGAAAAGTTAGGTGGGGCGGCAACCTACCTACTGTACCAGGGGAGGGGCGGCAACCTACCTACTGTACCAGGCGAGGGGCGGCAACCTACCTACTGTACCTTGGGGGGACCCCCCCCCACCCCCCCAGCCACACCATTGACAGTAGGTATCCCCCCTCTCCGAGCGCGGTACAGTAGGTATCCCCCTTCTAGGGTACCGTAAAAACCTAGATACAGCCCCCCCCCGGAATAGAGCCCCCCGTAATACAGCCCCCCCAAAAAAAACAGGGGTCAGTGAATTAATAGAGCCCCCTCCCCCCGGAATAGAGCCCCCCGTTAAGTAACATCGCCTAATACGCCTCTTATTGACGAATAGACACGAATACATGCGATTACAAGCGAAAAAACATCCTTTCAAACCCCTTTTTAGGGGTTTTTGGGGTATTTCTGTGAACAACGTTTTCAGGTTCGGGTCAGTGAATTAATAGAGGCGCCCCTGAATAGAGTCTCCCCCCCCGTAATAGAGCCCCCCCCCAAATGGGGTCAGTGAGTTAATAGAGGCCCCCCCTTCTATTTAGGTTTTTACGGTACCTCCAATACTGGCTCGGCCCGTACATTAGTGTAGAGGTCGCAATTGGGCCGGGTTTGGCCGGCCGGCCCGGTCCGAGCACCCAAATTTCCGGCTCGCGGATTGCCCCCGGAATAGAGCCCTCCGTGATTTAGATTAGATTAGATAAGCCCCCGCCCCCCCCCTAGAGGTAAAGAGGTCGCAATCGGGCCGGCCCGACCTCGGGCCGGGCCGCGATTTTGGGCTTTTGGCTCGGGCCGGAGATTTGGAGGGTCGGGTCGGGCCGGGCCGATTAGGGAAGCTTGTGAAGCTTCTGAAGTGACTTATTTTACTGAAAAATTAGGGATTTTTTGTTAAAAAATACTAAAATTTCTGACGGATTCGGCAAGTAAGTGATCAGTATTGTCTATCTGACGACTTTTTCATGGAAAACAATCAGTGGTGTGGCTACCCAGGCGTGCAATCAACCGACTGTACCACCAGAAAGGCCTACAATCAACCTACCTGCTGTACCGGCCGAGCTAGGGGGGAACAAAATTTTTTATGTCTAAATTTTGATGAATATGTGCTCTAAAACGCCAAAAGTGTTGACGATAGATAGATGAAATCAAGAAGTGTTGACGATAGATAGATGAATTTGGGGGGAACCCCCCCCCCCCCCACCCCCACCCAAGTACTACCCTGCCTTGCAACCATCTGCCTGTCACTACACTGACTGTACCTAAGGGGGGCACCCCCTCCTACACCAGTGAGGTGAATTATAATTCTAGGTCGCGGCAATCTGTGCCTGGCGACAGTCACTGCGACGTACGGTCCGTGGGTGAAAGCACGTTTTGTCGGCTGTGATGACATGAACGATGAATGGTTCGTTTTTTGTCTTTTTTCAAACACTGATTCAGGATTTGTTTCGCAGCTAGTTGCCGCTACAAACAGGACCTTTCTTACCAAATTTTCGCAAATGATCAATGGCCAGTAAGCTTTGCAAATCTACTGGAGAGAATGACAAAAGACCTAGGCAGCGGTACTAAACGTCGTATTCCGCCAGCCAGCTCGGCTGGTAAACTGAAAATCTACCAGGCAACCCGAAATCTTACTAGGCTATGGTCAGTAAATTTGGTTAAAAAGTTTTTGGCTACAAATTCGGCGTATTTCCAGGTTGATGTGTGACGATGAACAATTGCATTTCGTCGGCTACGCGAAATCAACCAAACCACCGACGACACTCAATTCCCGTGTCGGATTCCGTCACAACATCGCTCGATTCCATCAGTTTCTCAACGAACATCTCAAGGACGAATCGTTGTTTGCGCCGAAGAAATGTTTCAAACCGGTCAGTGTGTTGGGTTCGGGTGGTAAAAATTGAATTTTGCCTTTTTATGATGCATGATATCGAGCTTGGTGATCGATCGTTCCTTAAAATGCCTTTTGAAGTTTTCAAAATTTTATTCAAACTCAAAATTCATGGGCAAGGGGCAAGCGAGAGTAAGGCCGGACATCGCCGGTCCGAATTCAAACGTTGTCGCAGTCTCTCTCTTTTGATTATGAATGCCTGATGTAAAATTTTATATCGTTCTCAAGTATCAAACAGCAGTTTGTGAAACAGAATGCATGATATAAAAATTTGGGCTTTCAGTGAAAAGTGAAATAATGAAGTATAGTAAATTTCCAAATTCGCTGCCGCACAGTAAAGTACGCCCCATAGTTAATGCCAGGTTCTAAACCCGAAATTCAACTTGTGAAACATTCGGACAGCCAACACACACGCAGCTTGCCAGCCAGCCAGGCAGCTGCGCGTAATGTTTCAGAACCGCGCATGGTTAGCGTTCGGGTTTAGAACGTGACATTAAGTATGGGGCGTATTTTACTGTGCGGCAACGAATTTGGAAATTTACTATAAAAGTAAATAAAGTGGAGAGCGAGAGTGAAACCAGAACGTTCGTAAACATTGCCAAATTCCTTAGACCTTTATTTGCTTAACGGTTAAACTTTCCAGAAAACAATGGCCGCCAAATACACTAACGAAGGCATCATAAACAACAGCGTAGAACTATATAAACAGAAGTAAAAGAACAATGCACACATTATTCTGTCGTTTCAAAAAGTAACTTACAACAATTCCTGTATTCCTGTAAAAAAATATAAATTAAAACCAGCTACATTAATTTATATAGTGTCAAAACATGTGTGGTCACACTAATGCACATTATGTAAAAACATGTATGTACATTGTCACAGAACATTGTGAACACAGAGAAGATTCGATACAACGAACATCCATATGACAAATCCCGCGCTAGAACGAAAGGTTTCTTTGCCCCAAATGTCGCAATGTATTTTTTCGTTTTATATTGATATAAAAGTAAAGAGCGGTCTATTTAAAAATTTGTGACCTTCAAGCAGCAGTTATTGACCAAAAATTGCTGATATAAATGCAAGCACAAATTAGAGACGTTGCAACGCAAAAACACAGTGCCAGACTTGGAACAGTATCAGACAACAAGACAATACAAATAGTGTCAACGAAAAGGATCACATCGGAACATAAAAACACATCCAGAATAGCTGCGTCATGAACACTTTGCCAAGTGGTGTAGTGCAGATTGACACTGCAACCTAAAAAATTGGAAGATTTTTTTGTCCGGCCCATGATAGGCAAATACACACACTATTTTGTCGTTCAAAAAGTGACCTTCCAACGATTCCTGAATTTCTGTAAGGAATATAAATTAAAACCAGCTACAGTAATTTACGTAGTGTCAAAGCATGTATGGTTACACTAATGCACATTATGTAAAAGCATGTATGTACGTTGTAGCGGAACATTGTGACATTGTGAATACAGTGAACATTCGATCTAAAGAATTTCGATGTAAAAATTTTGTGACTTTTAAGCAGCAGTTCTTGACCAAATACTGCTGATATAAATGCAAACACTAGAGACATTGCAACGCAAACTAACACAGTGCCAAAGTTGGAACAGAATCAGACAACGAGACAAAACAAACAGTGTCAACGAAAAGGATCACATCGCAACATAAAAACGGTCTTCCAGAATAGCTGCATCATGAACACTTTGCCAAATGGTGTAGTGCAGATGGACACTGCAACCTAAAAATTAGAAGAAGTTTTTAGTCCGGCCCAAGGTAGGCATTCTGGGTTTGGTCCTATTCAAACCAGGAATGCTTTTTTGACCAAGAAAGTTTTGCATTGCTGTTGGTATTCCGGATCTAAAGGTCGAAAAATGATTCAGCAGTGGCTGAAGTGAATGAAAAGAGTAGGTGGCAATCAAAGCACTTCGAGGGCAGCTTTTCGACCAAGAATGCTCGCTATATACTTTAAATATTGCCCTTGGTACGAATTTTGGATCTAATTGTCGAGCAAAGATTTAGCAGTGGCTGAAGTGAATGGGAAAGGTAGGTGACAATTAAGGCACTTCGAGGGCATCGCGTAGCGATGCCCGAGGAGTGTGCGTTTCAACGTGGCTTCGCCCTTGAACTGGGAGAAACTAGGAAAAAAGAGCCTAAACAGGCTTACGGAATTATGCAACATCCGTAACTAAACCTAGCCTAGACTTCTGACGGTACAAATGGAAGAAACAAGTCTAACCGTATACTTATGACGGTACAATGGGGAGAAACAAGGGTTATCGAGCAACAGTTATGCGGTCCGACCACGTGATGTCGAAAAAAATGGCGTTGCATAGTTCCGGCGCCCGCTCGGGGGAGGCGTAAATGCATAGTGCCGTGTTACATTGGGGGTTAGTCAAAACTTCGTACAACAGCGGAGAACACTTGTGTGCACTTGCACTTACATTTGTGCTTGTCTGTTACCTGATGGAAAACTATGATATGAAAATGAAAAGAGGAAAGTGTCAACAAGGGTTGCCTTGTGAAACCGTGTGTTCAACCCAACGCTAGGCCGTGTGTTATTTAATAGCCAGGGATTTTGTGCTTTTGTTGTCTGGTCTGACAAGCCGCATCATACAAACTAATTAGCTTGTCCAAAAAGACAAAAGCCAAGTGATGATTATTAGCGAGTTGAACAAATCGATTCCGTGAAGTTGCATAAGAATCGGGATAATAAGACCTAATATACATAGTAAATGTGATAATGGGTGCTATTGTGGGATTATGTGGCGGGTGAAATCATACAGCACTTGTTTCTCACACTGACTAATGATAAGAAGTAAAATGAAAGGTGTGTAATTGTGCTCGAAGATTGTGTTCTGTTACTGAAAAAAATGCTACTGAACGAAATGATGAAAACGGAAATGGGCAAAAAACGGACGGGGTGCCGAACACCGAGCGGGCGCCGGAACTATGCAACGCCATTTTTTTCGACATCACGTGGTCGGACCGCATAACTGTTGCTCGATAACCCTTGTTTCTCCCCATTGTACCGTCATAAGTATACGGTTAGACTTGTTTCTTCCATTTGTACCGTCAGAAGTCTAGGCTAGGTTCAGTTACGGATGTTGCATAATTCCGTAAGCCTGTTTAGGCTCTTTTTTCCTAGTGCCACTGTATGTAGAATATTTCACCGGCAGCCGTATTACGAAATAAATGATCAGACAAAATACGACTTGACGAGGACAGGAACAATAGGAAAAGAATGAACCCAACCTTGACAATCAGTGACCACTACAAATGATTCATACTTTTAAAGGGCTCGGGACATAACCGAAGGAAGGGTAGCAGGACATATTGTTACATACCGTTGGAAAGCCTTCCGATGGCCTATGTCACGCACAAATTTTAAGCTCCTTGGAGATTCGCTATCTCTTGGTAGAGCGACCTTTCGTTCCAGAAAAAAGTGAATTTTTGCACAAATTGGAACGACTGGTGCAGAAACCCCAAATGAGTTGAAGGTCAAGTAACACGTGGATAGGATTACAACAGCTTCTGAATAGCTTACCATCACAACTTCAGTCGCTCAAAGCATTGCTTCACACGGTGAGGGTGCGAAACGTTCCAAAAATCGGCCTTATTTTTCGATAACACAAGTTTGTCCCTAAATTTTGAGCCCACGCTTAGCTCTGCTGAAATAAGAATACAATGGGGAAATAGAGCATCGTCGAAACTATCAGAAAATAAGGTTTTTAAATTTTTTAACTCATGGCTAGCTCCGTGACAGGCCTAAAAATACATTAAATTGCCGCTAAATTAGGTGGTTGCATTCATCGCCAGAATTGTGACACATAAAGGCCACAGATTGTATCGGATTCGAAACAAAAAAATGAGAGAAACGTCTGGTTTAACAACCTATCAAGGTCCGAAGAGCCAAAGGTCTACAGATCTCTCGGGGTAGCCATACTAACCTGAATATCATATTCAGCTATAAATGCTTATTGTTAACAGCTATTGTAAATGTGACAGCACCAAACAATGTATCTCGGGAGTAGCTTTCGAATGATATATAACAAGCCCCAATAAATTCTTAGGCTTAAGGGCAGAGGTTAAAAAATTGCTTTTTTGACGATTCTGGAATGAACCGTCACGTCACCGTGTGCGATTTCGGAATTTTGACCGTTTCTTGTCCGTAGTAAGAGATAGTATGGGCATGTTATACATCGTTCGATAGCTACGTTGAAGCTACATCGTTTGATGCTGCCAAATGTGCAATAATCTTTAACAGTAACGACTTATAGCCAAATATCTTACTCAGGCTGGCATGGCTGCAGCAGCCGGACCATTGGGGTTGAAGTCTTGAAACTTGTCTAGGTTGTTGGACTGTGCGTTTATCTGACTTTCTCGTTTCCAATGCAATGCAATACGTGGCTTCTTTACATCATATTTCCGTCAATTAATGCAACTATGCAGTTTAGTGGCAATTTTTAGGCCTTTTTCAGCCTGTCACGCCGTTATCTAAGTGTTTCCAAATTTAAAAACCTTATTTTCTGGCACTTTCGACAATGCTCTATTTTTCTATTGCATTTTCATTTCTGCAACACAAAGCGCGGCCTCAAAATTTAGAGACAAACTTGTGTTTTCGAAAAATGTGGCCGATTTTTGGAACATTTCGCACCCTCACCGAGTGAAGCAATGCTTTGAGCGACTGAAGTTCTCATGATAAGTTATCCAGAAGCTGTTGTAATCCTATCCACGTGTTACTTGACTTTCAACTCATTTGGGGTTTCTGCACCGGTCGTTTCAAGTTGTGAAAAAATTCACTTTTTTCTGGAACGAAAAGTCGCTCTACCAAGAGATAGCGAATCTCAAAGGAGCTTAACATTTGTGCGTGACATATGCTGTCACAGTGCTTTCCAACGATGTATAACACTGCGCTCTGCTGTCCTTCCTTCGGTTGTGTCCCGAGCCCTTTAATGCCGCACATATTGTCACTAACATTTCTCTCAAATTGTGGTACTTCGTTCCCAAAAAGAACTCAACAATCATGTACGCAAACCACTACCAACCCAACGTTCCCAAACAATTAATTAAAGTACTACGAGTCACTTTGAAAGGGACGTACGAGAGTATTGTTATAAAAAATCACGTTATTCACCTAGAAAACAAAAAACACAAAGATATCACAATAGATGTCTTTAACGGCAACCACACTCGGCCACAACCAAATTACGGTAGGTTTCCCACTTCCACGCGGTGGTCACGACCGAGATCGGGCCCAGCTTAAAAAGAAATGGTTTTCTGATTTCTAGATCTACTACAAACTGAGACAATGTATAGATTTTTCTCAAATACACTGCCTGAATCGTAGAGCGCAAAATGGGCTTGGGTCGAAATACGGTTGTGTAGCCCATCGCCTGAAATTGCGAAATGAAATGAAATGGCATTCACACTGACGATGACCTGGTGCATCGCCCATCTGTGAAAACAGATCTGCGTAGTAACCTAAACAGTTATCCAGAAATACACTTTTAGGTTACTAAGCAGGATCTGTTTTCACACAGATGAGCGGTGCACCACGTCATCATCAGTGCGAATGTACATACCAGATGGCCATATGAGAAGGCGAAATGTTACACAGGCCATTCAATGGTAGATCAGCTTCTCTGTGACCAATTCAGCTGATATTTGATGCTTTGGTTTATCATACAGTGTATCATCCGCTTAGTGACGTGATATGGCATTTTTTGTCACTATGAAGAACACCCTGCACATTATGTAAGGGTGGTAATACGGGAAACAAAATATGGATAGGGTTCCAGTATAAAGAGTGTCACTATAACAAGGGTAGGCTGTGATTTCCACAGGTATACTCTGACAATACGTTTGGGAGAAACTCTTGCCAGCTGACTTCGTGGCATTTCCGCAAATTACTACGTTAGACTTGTGTGTTGAGTGGCTGGCAGTCACGTGACCGCTGCAGCTGATTCGCACGCATTACGCGCTTTGCGGATCAGGCAACGCGTATGAAACGTTTCTCCCGAGAGGATTGTCAGAAGTCAGAGTATAACTTGTGCAAAACGGAACCAACTTCGAAACTGATGATGGTTGGCGAGTGCCGTTGACAAGCACCAGTTGATCAGTTGAGTTGTGCTCTATTGTGAGACCAGCCGTTGTTGTCAACTGGAGTTCCTTTCAGGACCCGCATCAGTTCCCAAATCGCACCGTTGGGTGACGTCTGACCTAACGTGATTCTTTCAAGCTCACGCTCTACCCCCTTGGAGCTCAAATGAGCAGATTTTCCAAATTGAGCCTCATTGGTGGCTGTGGGTAGGGAGAACTTTCTGAACAAAAATGTTGATTTCCTCAATTTTTCCGTATAATGGTGTCCCCCTCCTGCGGTACTTTTGTCTGCTCCGTACGCTCTATCGGGAGCACTTGTCTTCAACATCATCAGCAGCAAATGCAATTGGGTGGTGGCCCCCATCGTCAGTGGTTGGTGGTGGGCGAAATTGGGTGGCAAAACGGGCGGCGTCGCAAGCGTCGTTACATTGCTGATAGCCGGGATGGTCAACATATGAAACATTTTCTGGTATGCAGGATCGGAGGAGAAACCGTTATCCTGATTCAACTAATGGGTGGACAACTATACGTTCAGAGTCGTTATGCATTGTGAATCGTGTCTCACTGATACCACTTTGGTGCATCAGTGAATCTCAAGCACTTTTTTCTCGAGCTTGAAATTGGTTTCGCTTTTTGCTCGCACAGTGTTTCGACCACGCTTTCATTCAACAATCAGGGTACTGGTTTTTCGGATGCCTCCAAATTAATCATTTGAACACTTATTGTTGTGTTTTATTCCGCAGTCCCACCCACTTATTCTGGAAATTGAGATTGGCACACACGGTGTAATAGTCTGCTTTTTTGAAGAAAAACTTTTTAGAACCCATGAGCAGTGTTATCGGATAATGATTTTGTTTTCCACAGAGTAAGGGCGGACTTAGGTTGAACACGGAAACCGGAACACGGAAATATTTCCGTGTTCCGTGTTCCGTGAATATTTTGGAGAATCACGGAACACGGAAATATTTCCGTGCCACGGAACACGGCAATGATTCAGGCACGCAAACGATGCTTTTGCAGTGATGATGACAAAAGCCAGCGTGCTGACGTCAAAAGCCCGCGTGTTGACGCAAACAGCAACAACTATTCACACGGAAATATTTCCGTGTTCCGTGAAAATAAAAAAACACGGAACACGGAACCCGGAAATATTTCCGTGCCACGGAAATATTTCCGTGCACGGAAATCCACGAAACTGGTTCGTGTGTAAATTATTTCCGTGTTCCGGTTTCCGTGTTCAACCTAAGTTCGCCCTAAACCACTGAGCCGTAGTGCAGTCAGTGCGCCAAGCGTACATAGACGCAGTTAATGTGAACCAAAACACAATATGGTAAACAAACGAAACGAACGAGACATTGGAAACAATTACAAAGCAGAAGTAGAGTTTGTTACAGAACTAAAATGATGCATTTTCCCAAAAACCCAGCTCAACACAACGTCACCCGTATTTCCGGCGTATCAGATCTCTTATTATCACCAGAAACCGACACCAATGTGCGCTCCAAATTTGATTTCAGATTCTGTTGTTTTTCTTTTTTCTGTCGTGGTGTGATTAGCCTTGTGCTGTTTTCCATGCAAATGTCTGGGGCGCTTGCGGTCACGGATATCAAAGCGGTGGACTCTTTCGCGACCCCTGATTTCTCACGAGGTGCTTGTTTTTCGGCATCAATCATCACACTTATAATATCAGCTTCCTCGTGATGCACAATTGAGCAACATTTGCAATGCGTGCGCCAGGCAGTGAACAACAGCAACGTCACCAGGATTAGACCAACGATTAGCATGACGATACCTGTGTTGAATTTGATATCGATGTTGAATATCGAATCGCTTGGACCGGTTTACCACACGAATGTTTTTTTGGTTTTTTTTACAACCAACCTTTCACGATGACCGACTGAGGACACTTTCAATTTGATCGATTTATCAAATGAAAACCTGGCGGTCGAACATGTTGCCAGAATATTCATTCCAACGTTCCTTTAAAACGGTTTGGTATTCAATATACGGTTTGACTTACAGTAGGAACTGCGGTTGTCCGTATAAGTTGCACGCTTCACAGCAACCAGAAACGTGAAATGAAAACCGGTGAGCTCATACAGGACGCAGCATTAGATTCAGAAGATAATCGTCTAGGTTGCCGGTTATTTTCGGTCATATGAAGATCATTCACAACCCGGCGCACTATCAAATTAAGCCGAAGAGAGCGCTGCCCAAGCCAACGCCCAAGTCACTTACCAACTTTAATGATCAGTGCTCTGGTGTCAGCTACTGATTTGCTGAGAGTCTTGCATCCCTTATGGGGCACGTCGTAGCTGTTGTTTGATGCTTCATCGCCGCACTTCAATTGTTCATTGGCCAATGCTGATGATGAGGGTTGGGCAGCAGCATCTTCAACACTTACTGGCACGTCGCAACGGACACCGTGGAAGCCTGCGAACAAAGTACATATACTCTGACAATGCTTTGGGGAGAAACTTTTCAAACGCGTTGCCTGATCCGTAAAGCACACGCAGCTCGCGCAGCCAGATGAGCTTCGTGGGATTTCGCAAATCACTACGTTAGACTTGTGTGTTGAGTGGCTGGCAGTCACGTGACCGCTGCAGCTAACACACGCATAATGCGCTTTGCGGATCAGGCAACGTGTTTGAAAAGTTTCTCCCAAAAGTATTGTCAGAGTATAGGTGTATTCGCACTGACGATCACCTGAACCCACACCACACCACCCATCTGTCAGAGCATGTCAAAGCGGGCAACCAAAGCACATTACCATGTTTACAATTCACGTGCGTCAGTGATATTTTGTGAGCACATTAGGGCGCGGCCAGGTAGATGCGGACTGCGGACATTGAAAAAATTCTATGTTCAATGTCCGCAGTCCGCAGTCCGCATCTAAAGGCAAACTACACCAACACGAGCCCGATTTCGAAGGTGGTGTGTGTTTAAAACGAATAGAAAGAGAAAATCATCATGCTCCATTTTATATTCTTCAACGTGTAACATTTCCCAAATCAGCAGCCACGTATGAATATTTCACTATTCTGCCAACTGCGAAATCGGGCTCGTGTTGGCGTAGTTTGCCCTTACCTGGCCGCACTTGCGGACTGCGGACTGCGGACAATCGAAACATTTCTTTGATTGTGTTTGCCAGCAAGCATACAACTACAGGGTTGTAAATATGCAAACTTCAACACCGTGCATAATACTGTGTTGTCTTCTGCTGTTGCCTGAAACATCCATGTAATATCTGCCAACTCACAATAATCAATTGCCAACACACGCGCAACGGATACGTGCGCAACTGACTACTGCCACGTATCACACACAGCAAACACAGAATAAGGACACACACGTTAGAATGTTTCAGGGTATTGAATGGCAGGCAACAGGGTAGGATTCCACATTGCAATATATTCACAACCCTGTAGTTGTATATCGCACTAGCAAACACAATCAAAAAATGTTTCGATTGTCCGCAAACCGCAGTCCGCAAGTGCGGCCAGGTAGATGCGGACTGCGGACTGCGGACATTGGACATACTGTAGTTTTTTTTCAATGTCCGCAGTCCGCAGTCCGCATCTACCTGGCCGCGCCCTAAACCCCTAGCGTGACCCCGCACCTCTCATTCGCACTGATGATGTCCCGGTGCACGCCGCGTCTGTGAACGAAGCATATCGCAGAACATTTCATCACTTCAAGAAATCCATACATGTATAGAGACTGAGCGAATCAGATTGCGTCTTCACCGACGGGCGAAGTTGCAGGCTTCGCCAACACTACCCATTTCCGAAAGAGCATCAAGTACTAAGCTGGTTTGAAAAATGTTGCGCGGCCCAGCTGACACAGACGATCATCTCGCTTACAGCAGCATGCAAGACATGTGCAAAAAATGGTGGATGCCGGTCAACGTGCCTTCAAAATTAGCGCATATTGGTGACCAGCAAACAAACCTAACCTGGCAAGCACACACAAACATCATTCTCTATGTATCCATGCATGCAAACGGCCGTAGCATATGGATGCAAACTATTCGGCTGATTTTTCTTTCCCGCCGTGGTTGACACAGTTGCGCCGAAGACCAGTAGCGAGAAAATTAACATTCTGGTGAATTTTCTGCAATAGATAAAAAAACATTTTTAGTTGTTTCTTGAAATAAGTGGCAGGAGAAAATTGTGTTCCTAGAGGTGCGCTGCCTAGAACATGGTCAAAAACAACTCGATTACGTCACTTCACTGCGTGTGACCAACCATCGCAAAAACAAATCGTGTGTCCGTAGGAACCAGAAATACAATTTCGCAGCAGCATGTGAAGCGCAGTGCAGTGATAGGCCGTTAAAATAACTCTGCTGTCGTCGACCATGTAAGTCGTGTTGGTAGGTATAGTCCGCCCATCAGCTCATGACACTTTTTGTCAGCTGAAAAGCTTGACAGGATCCAGTGCTGTTCCGGTTCCGGTTGGCTTAAGGAAAGAGAAATCGGTTTTTATTTTATTTTTGTGCGCCGTTTTGTAATAATAGTTTGTCGTGCAATCATGACGTCAAATCAAGCAATGATACGTGAGCCCCAAATAAGCGCGAGAAACAATACATGCGTTTTGACGAAAAAAATTGACGCGATGATTTGACGACATTACTACAAGCCAGAAATATACTTTGGCAGGCGTCGACTGTGATTACGACTTGCGTTAACCACGTTAGAATAAGCTAAAATAATTAGGCAGTCACTTGGCCATTGCGGGCTGGTCCGCCCCGCGGCTCATCCTTGAACACGCTTTCGCGTTTACTGCACATTTCGATATTTAATGACGCGTCTCTAATTTCGACCAGCGCAAGACCAAGGCAAAGCCGCAGAGCGATCGTCAAACTTGATTGGCGCAGAGTTTTGAACGTCTTTAGTCTCTTTCTGATCAGATCTCGGTTACTGACATTACAACCTGGTGCACTACTGCCCTGTTTTTAAATGGCAAAACAGGAAACGGCAAGGGGCATATTGTGTCGCAGCTGATTTGATAATCTGTGAACAAAAGTGGTACCGCATTGTAAATGTCAGCACAAGTTGTTCAAACGTGCGACAATTGTCACTTCACGACAGAAAACACGAAAACGATGTTTGTTTTCCTCTCTGCACCCACATTCATGAAATATTCAGGAGCTAAAAGATCCGCGCAAAAGAGAAAGGTGCGGTCGGTAAGTTGGGCAAGGAGGTTCCTATTCTGAGATTGTCAAATTAGGTATTGTACATATGTACAATGCAGTGCCTCTGCATTCCTGTCGGCCTTCTTTTGCCGTCCGCTTCTACGTTTTTATTCACGAGCGACAGGCGCACACACGATGCTCTTTTGTGCTCGGAATGAGAAAATAGTGTAGGTACTGTACATGTTTTTCGTTTGTAATTGAGCAAAGCAGTATTTATTATAGCGGCTGGCGAAAGTGCTAGTCTGCATTTGCACTGAGTGACTGACAGGTTGGAACCTGCCATTGCACTGGAATGAATGCAGAATAATGGTCTCGTCGTACTTTCCGCCGCTCACGAGCTACATTGTACATTATTCTGCATGAGCTGCAAGTATTATGCTGTGCTTATATTCACGCCATTAATATTCTGAACTTTAGTCCATATTTCTTGTGCATGTTCCGAAGGCCGGTACTGCAATCAATGTACGTATATGTAAAGTACTCAAGAATAATCTACAGTATCCAAAAACAGAACAAATGCATGTGTCGTTGAGATTTATTAGAATTGAAATTTGCATGCCTGATAAAAGAGATGTACATACATGTACCTATTGGCGCACTGGGCAGCAATGCTTATTAGGTTAGCAGCTTTGATGTTGGGTGGGACCGTCGTACATATACAAGTACTGTAATGCCTATATAGTGTATGTAGGTACAGTACCAGCTGCAACTCTGGGTGAATTCTGCACGTACGCATACAGCACGCGTACGTACGCGTGCACGCCTGTGACGCCTTTGATCGCTTCAACACCGTGTACGCAGTGCACGCGGTGTACTCGGCCTCCTATACTTTTGTGTGTGCATTCTGTCCAAAGGCGTCACAGGCGTGCCCGCGTACGTACGCGTGCTGTATGCGTACGTGCAGAATTCACCCAGAGTTGCAGCTGGTACTGTACATGTATGTATTTCATCGAACTAAGACTGGAAAACGTGCTCTGAAAAATGAACTGAATCCAGTTCCGTGTAACATTGGCTGGTAATCATCTCCAATGTATCGCCAATTCGCGTTGCACAAATTGACTGTATGACCACACTGATTTCAACACATTTTTTCAGGTTTCAGTTTCCACCTCGATGATATACAGATTTATATTTCCGATACCTACAACAGAACGATATATAGATCCATAAATAATAATGACGTGTGGCATATATACATAGTACTTGTCACATGGATACTTTGTGAGCGAAACCATCACCATCGTTATGACGCAAATGAAAATTCAGTTAATTTTAAATTTCGATTTAGCCTATAGCTCTGAATATCAAGAAATGTACAATTCATGCGTTTGTGTGTACTGAGCCATCTTTACTGGCCGGTATACAAATGAAACGTTTACTTCATGCTCTCACTGTCTGAAACATCTCCACAGATTTATACAATGCAATACACCCAATAATGACACGCCGTTTTCCCTGAAGCAGCTACGTAGTATCGATTACGGTACGCAAAGTCAGAAAATGCTTCAGTTTCTACGCCGATAACAGTCCAGGGAAAAAAGGCGCTGGGAGCGCACATGAATACAGTATAAGTTCTACAAACTACACGAAATACAAGTTCAACAGAACTATATGTATGTATACCCGATCACTGAACCACTCCGATCACAAAGTTCCGCGCATTCTGTCCCGTTCGGGCATGTTGAATTGGTATTCATTCTCGAGACTCCAGCGAATGGCGACGTAGATGCAAATGACGGCAGTGATCAGCACGAATACGGCAGCGATCATCGAAAGGATCAGTCTGATTGACAGCCATGAATGCTTCGGTGGACGCGTCTGCAAAGATTCTTTTAAAGTTTTTCTTGATAAATTACGTAATTGATATCTAACGGAGACCGGAACGGATCAAAGGTGTCGCTGCTGGTCAAGTGACGTTATAATGCGCATTTTGGCGCAACTGGTGACATCCACATCAATCAGCGCGACACTTGTTTTCAAAAAGGTTATGGTACTCACGATTTTCTTTAAAAAATCTCGAAATAGGGTATAATACTAGAGCCCACAAGTTGAAAAGTCACTCGTACCCAACAGCGGACTCAATGGATAAAACTTATCTCACCGTTGTGGCTGCAGTTCCCGCCAGTGTTGTTGTTGTTGTTGTGGTTGTTGTTGTGTTGCTATCATGAGAAGCCAGGGAAGAATTTGTATGCGTAGCGGACGAGAGAGCGCGTTCCTGAGTTTCGGGCATAACACGAATCACAAGCAGCAATGGTACGCAAAGAATAAGTGGTTGCATCATGATGTTTCAAGATAATATTATCCGAGGGAAAAAAAAAACCACCAAACAAACAAGCAGAAAACAAAACACGCGCCAACGAAAAAAGAAGAAAAAAAAAAAACCCCAAAAAAAAAAAAAAAAACAAATACAAAGCGGCACTCACTGTGTGCAAAAAATATACAAACGGAAAACATGAATACTGACGCTGTCTGCAGGTACTGTATCTCTTTCAATTTTTTTTGCGACAACGTACAGTACGTATAATAATACGTGCCCGGGCCTTGAAACATTTTGCTGTTTTGGGCCAGAGATTTGGATCCGTTTTGTTATTGCGTGGTCATGTACGCTCTCAACAACTCTCAGGATGCCTGACGTTTCAAGAAAAAGGGTCCTGCTTGCTTCGCCGTGCATTTTTCGTTGTTGGGCATGATTGCATGCTATATGTACCTTAGGTATTTCGCTCCAAGAGAGCCACCCCAAACAGCACGCAGGCTCGTGACCCCACGTAGCCGATAATTTGCTATCGCTGTTGTCCTGTCGTACATTAATGAATGCACGACACGGGTTCATACTGTACGTGTGTCGGCATTTCACCAGTGACACAGAGACAAGCAAGACACTAATCACCAAGCGGCCACAATGTTGCGGTATTGTTTTACAATCCTCGGGCTTGGTACATATCTCAATAAGCACAAATCGATATTCTTCATGGGTTCACGTTGTTAGTGGTCTTGTCTGTGCTGGATATGGGGTCTCTGGAACGCAATTTCCAATGGTGCAGGCGCAATTCCAAACACCATGCATGTATCGGTACGTGTGGGTGCATCCGCAAAAGAGAATTGTAAAGCCGATATCTATACTATCTCCAATCAATTCAGCAGCTGACGATTCCTAATTAATGACCATATCTGGTGTTTGTTGCTCGCTGATTTTACCGACACGAATCAAACACGTGTGATGATCACAATAATTGGGGCACCTAGAAGCTTGAACTGCATGTATACCTGGGTCAGAAATGTCAGATGTGTTTCCTACCGTCCATAATGTGCTGATGATGACCTGGGGCACCAAGTGAGCGCAAAAGCATGTTGAAACGGTTCACCGCCTGCAACTGCAACACGACACAAATTTCGAAAGCTTGCAAGAATGCGACTGAAAACAAAGTTGGCATTTTCATCTTGTCCGAGACAGATCACGGCGGAAGACTAGGGTCAAAATTCCAGGCCCATATTCACATGACCAACCCTTCTTCCAAGCGGGTCACCTTTACGCCTCAACCTCACACCTGCTGCAGCTCTGATGTTAGCCGTGTGTCCCTAAGGAGCCGCAAAATAAATCAGTGCGCGCGCGGTTGCTCTTTCCAAATGATCAAGATGCTCTTACATGACGTGAACCTTGTTGTTGTAAGAAAACATGCCGGCTCGTGTACCCATGCCCATTAAGCCATCACCACATGATCAATTCTAGAGACGCGCGTGATAGCTACGCGCACAATGTTACATTTATTGTTTGTATTCCTTTGTTTTTCTTTCCCGAACGTCAAGGCCTTCATTGCGGAAATCAGTTCATTTCTTTCTTCTCGCATTTGACTCACCGATGTATAATTTTCGTTTTGTTTTCGCGTTCATGCATGTATTTTAGCTTTTGAGCATAGTGTTTTTATCAGTAATTTTGAGAGCCAAGATTTAAATTCAAAACCACTCGCGTTACGAAACATCACATGGTGTCGTCTCACTGATGCTCTGCGTTCGGCTGATGTTTCACAGCAGTTATTCTGAAAGCCCCAGGCTAGTGCCAATCGAATACTGGCCAGATTCCATGTTGACAACATCAGTGTTTTGTATTTTTGACCAATTGTTCGGTCGTCAACGCTTGTCCTGAGCACGCAACCAAAACAGCCCAAAGTGAGCGCGAGAAACTTGACATTGTGACTTCACTATGTGCACTGCTTGTGGTAGCTCTCCGCCCTCGCTGTGCACAGATGTGACGAAACTCTGTTTATGAGTTTGCACGCAGTGATGTTACAGCCCAGCAATAAGATCTGCGGGTGGGCTTTTTGGAGGCAAATTTGCCTGAGGCGTTCGCACTGACGAGCCCTGGCTCCTCGGTCTGTCTGCGAAAGCAGGGCAAAACAGACCAACATTACTGCACTCAGGTACATTGACATTAGGCTACGTTGACCTCGTTTTTAGCCTTATTTTCCAGTCGATTCAGAGCCCATGGTTCATTGACGTTTGTGCCAGCTGACTGTTGGTGCGGGTAACCGTCGATTCGCATCTTTGGTGACATTGGGCTCGGGTCTTCAGATGATAATATCAGCCCTCCAATTAGACCAATCCAACTCTCACAATAAATTCAAATATCCTGTCACTCAAGGGCCCCAGGTGTGTGACATGCAGCTTTGCCATGTACATAAAGGTAGATATGTGCACAATGTGCCCATACAGTAGTTCCATGATCAACAATTAGTCTTGTTGCAATTGGTCCATGTACCATTCAAACATGTTGATGTCTCTCTCTCTCTTTGTGTGCGACACCAATTTTCATCCGTGGTCCATTTTTGAATCCAGGCCTGTTTAGCCCCCTGTGGACTCTTGCGCACGCAGACAGATAAAGGTTCTTTGGTGCCATTATAACACGAATGCTCTCAGGTAGCACATAAATACACCAGTGGGACCCATCAAAGTGCCAAGTATTACGATGATCAACAAGAGAGACCAGACATGCAGGGCGCCTCCAGGTGTTTATGCCAAGTGGGGGTCGGGGGTTGCGTAATTTTATGCGATGCCATTATTTTGTGCTCTGTGTTGGTGCTCTGCAGGCTTAGGTGCACACTACCATCGGTGTATGCAGGTCAGTCGGGCTCTGGATTGAGAAAAGCATAATTTTGCGTCATAGGATTCAGGCCAAGTACACCCACATATACACACCACAGATCGGCCACTTATTCATTCATTGGCTCATCTTTGGTTCAAGTATTTATTCTGCTGGTTGTCTTCCTTCTGCCCGCAATTTTTCAACCGACAGAAATCAGAAATGAACCGGAGTTTCGAGTCTCGGATACTAATGGCAGAACTTGGGCGAAATATTGAGAGTTTCAATCTTATTTCAAGCGGAGATTCCGCACCAATATCGCTTCGATTGCCCATTCTGTTCGTACGCAGTGTGTGTATGCGTCCGTTGCTTACATGCGGTGCGCCAGGCCATCATCAGTGCACGTGCATCAGCCAACCAATATGAACATCAATGTGAACATTCAGTCACCAGTAACACTCCGCTGGAGAAGAGAACCGGTTCCCATTCTGTGTTGCGTGTGGACTCAACTTTATGCCGCGCGTTGCTCGCTGAGGTTCACTGAGAAAGAAAGACCTCAACCGGTCTTGCAGGGTCTCGTTCCATTTTTGACCGGGGCCGGTTTGGTTCGTGTTTGGACAACATGTGCCTATATTTATGGTACTGGTGCATAACGTGACACTGCATCGTTTTGTGGGTCACTCACGTAATCGGGGGCACACTGGGTTGTGATGTGCGGTTGTTACTGTTGCAACGGAATGGCGATCAACAGATTCAGATTTTGATTCTTTATGATGCGGGCAAACAAACAGCAAGCACAACGTTGTGCACAACGCATGGCTTCACGACTGTGTATTTCACTGCAACCATGTGGGGTACAGATACATACAGTACAGTTAGGTACATCTGTGAAGTAAATGCAACCCTGCAATGTCAAAGCGAAACATGGTCGTTGTATTACACTTGGTGCAACACTAATTGGAAGCCAAAAGCAAGTCGGGCCCAGGTGATCCATTATTAGCGCAGGTTACATACTGTAGGCTGTTCGGCTCAGAGCCAGGCAGACTCACACGAAATCACGAGATTTCGCGCGGGCCTCTGCTCTGTGAACCACGGTTTCTGTTTTCATTCTTTTCCTTATCGTGTGCGCTCTTTCTTTTCTTTGTTCTCAGGGCACGATTTTGCGGTCATTTTTTAGTTGTCTCACTGCGGCAGCGTTGGTTGACGAATCTTTTGTTTTATTCTGCATTTCTGGTCGGTGGGAGTCTGGTGCTCTCGTTTCCTCGCTTTCTTTGCCTTCTGGCATTTTCACTCTCGTTGCATTTTCCGTATTTTTTCAGCACAAGGGGTTCAGTGGTATCACTTCTTTGGTTACGCAATAAATGTTCTTGAATTCAAGTGAAGTGGTTGTTCGAAAATCTCGTATGTGTAAAATAACCTGAGCCTGAAAATCATGGGGAGTCTCGATATTGGATCAGGATCAGACGTTTTCAAATTACCCTCCCCAACCGGACAGTGACAGGAACTGAATGTCAACACCATGAAGACCTCATTGCATCTTGTCTTGCAAGCTGTTGTTGTAATGCAGCACGTCAAAATGATTCGGTTCCGCTCTCGGGCCGATACCAATTCTGCCGCCAAATTTTTCGATTTGAAACCCTGAAGAGAGAAAAAGGAAAGTCTGGAATTATAAATACCATAAATGTTCTGTTCTTTTATCTTTGTGGCCCCTCATGTCTATTTTCACATCTTGGGCGTATACGTACACATGTACGTACATGATACCTACATGGAGAAATTTAGTGCTGTGCATAGTTGGCGGCGGCTTTTTCGGGCTGATTCATTGCGCGAAAATGTTTGCGTGCAACTTGTGCGTGCGTGTGTGTGCGCGATATGTAAAAGCTTTGGAAGGTGTTTATACGCGAGGCACTAATATTCAGAATTCCCCAGACACCGGCTTTTTTACGCACATCCGCCCCCAATAGCGCATAACAGGTGACAAACTCACGATGTGGAAAAAACGGTATGATTTGTTGTACAGACAAGGTCACCATACAGTGGGTACATATGGCGAAATTTTTTGCAAAATCAAGTCCAGTGGGTTTAAGTTTCCCTCGTAAAATCAAATCTGGCGCGCCCCGGAGAGACATGTGACCATTTTTGCTCACAGTTGGACTTTCCGCTGTGTCTTTCTCTCATTTCTCTTTCTTTCTTTATTCGTTTTTATGATGTACCCACTCAGTCATGATTTTTACTTTGTTCACATGGTATCAACATGCGGATGTGTAATTTATATACAATTCTCATTTTCATTCTGCCAAGTCAGCTACCGCTTAGGATTGACAAAAATCTACATATTTTGTCCATTTGACGTGCGACATAATAAATAAATTTTATTCTGAAACATTTTGCTGGTACCCTCGGCTGTGACGACGGCGGAATGCACCGCCTCTAATCAACCATGGCCAAGCGATTGTCTTTTCAGATATGTTTTGTGGACTAGCATGCCCTTAGCCCAAGTGACTTAAAATATCTTGGCCTTGAATATTATTTTTTGAGCGGTACAAGCTTCACATTTGAATTCCACAACGTCAAAACACCCCAGAAGCTTCATAATTTTGGCGCCCTGCCTAGAGCCCATCACTGTCGCGGTGGCATGGCACATCTGTGAACCATTAAACCGAACGCAGCTCATTATTCCGCTTTATCTGCTTCAAAGAATCTAAGCGCGCGCAGAAAAATACGTAAATGAATAAAAAATGTAATGTCGTGGTGCCTGCCTGATGAATAACTGAACATCAAACAACACCATCGGTTGATTATGTGAATGCTTTAATCGTTCGGTTACATCTGTCTAGGTCTGGGTTAGTGCGAATGTTTGAGGTTTCTGCCATAGTCAATAAAGCTGCTGACTTGTCTTTAGCTGAGCGGTAACCCTCATAATTTCTGTTCGGCTCAACCAAATGGTGTCACAAAATTTTCGGTTCAGCACCGATAAGACGAACATCATTCATAACGCTACCTATGTAGTTTGGGAGACCAAATCAAAATTCTGAGACGAAACGTGGTTCAACCGAAACCACAGCCGTAGTATTTCAGCTGTCCACGAGTGGTTTATGGTTGATTTGACTTGCATTGTTGCAATTGTGCAGTGTGTGAGTGTTTAATAACAGCGCGGTGCTCACCCGTACCAACCCGAATTTTGGCGCGCGCCATAGATGTCTAATTGGTGGGAACACAGCATCCCACAAACCACAAACATCTGCATTTTTAGAGCAAGCTTCAGCACAATACACAATAATCATTCGCACATTATTTCCATAAATGCCAACGCACCCTGAAGCCGGAAGTTGGTTGCTTGTGGCGCCGTGCATCTAATTAGCAATTCCTCCATCATGACTATTGTATAGGAGTTGTTGACTGCTTGACTAAATAAATGCAAAATAATAATAATAAGTGGCTGTTTATACAATGCTCGGTTAATAAATAGACAATGCTGCGTATTGTAAATTAAATATCCACATACAAATACTGATGCACATCCTCATGTTATGGGTATCAAGCCCATTTGTCAATCTCCAGACCTGCAGAGAGTCGCGTGCACGTCCACTGACATCTGTGTTTTTACATTGGTCCATATTTTTGTAGACGTACACGTATGTGTATGTATGTACGGACCTGACCTCAACTCGACCTTAGTACCCCAGAGCGGCAGCTGCGTTGCGGATCCCGCGCGCGCATAACGCCCTCCATGCAGCTTGCTAACCATATCCAGACCGTTTAGCCTTGACGTTTTGTTTGTGGATGGCCCTATACACGCAAGATATATTTATATGTATTATAATATATTCGTTTATTGTTATTTGTTTTCTTGGTAATATCCATACTCTGCAATCCTGTACATGGCACATTGCGCATGTGCACCTTTTAGATATGTATGTACATAATGTAACCTCGCCTGCCCTCCCCTTAATCGTCTGCTGGTTTGATCTGTATTTACGTTTTTATGGTCGAACCAGACGGACTCAAGGATATTTGGATTGAGCCATTATTATGCGGATGGCTTTTTTAGAATTTCTGATCCATTTTTCTCCAGAGAATTTCTCTGAGTTTTCTGTGTTAGAATAAGATCTTTTTCGAAAATTTTTCAAAATTTGATCCAGTGCCGCGCGCGCGTGGCCTTCGCGGGTTGCATCTTTTGGTCTGGCAATTTGTAGATGCAGTTTTATTTTCATGTCAGGCAATTTCGCTTTGTCGGCGAGTAAAATGGATTTTTTTATTTTTTCTACCAAATGATTATGGGCGATTTAATGTGACGCGCGCCACATCTTCGTATAGGTAACCGGATACAGTTTGCAGCACCCTGGGTGGTGCTCCTGCATGTACAGTTACTGTTACTCCTGTCTTTTATTTCGCCTTCACGATTTTTCGTGGCATCTGGCCTAATTATGCTCTGTTCAACGTTCTGTCAGTTGATCTGAAGATCTCGACCTCACCCTGGGTTTTATTATTCCGGCTGAATGTTTTGGAATTCAATAAAATTCGGAAACTGGGGGTGTTTTCGCATTGGTCATGTGTCCTGTTGCACTGTGGAAAGTGGACGAAACGGGCAACAGTCACTGATGCGGCACCAAACCCTTCATTGTATTGCAAAGAAATTATTACAAGCCTCAGCAACAATTCTGTTTGTTCTCGCTGCTCGCACCAAGCTCATCTCAACTGTATATAGAACTAAAAACAGAAAATGTGCCTACATTATGTGCAACAGGTTCAATAAATTCCGACGGTGCCAGTAATACTGTATTAGCCCGTTCCTTGTTATGCTGTGCAACACAAGTGCAAGCACATCACTCATCATAAGCCACGAAAGAAGAAAGAAAAGAGAAACCGTTTTTGTTCTTTCGCACAGTTTAGCGCCCAAACTTGCGCTTATGTTTTCCCCCTCTTTTCAGCGTCTCTTAACGCCTTTGACCGTTTCAACTGACATATTGATGACTTACGCATCGGCGCGCTGACAGGTTCACAAACTATAAATAACACTTTTGGGCGCCTCTCTGCTTCACGGATACTGTGTCTGCGGCTGACTTGCGGTCTTTGAGGCCCTTGCCTCCGGGCTTGCTGCTGCTTATGATCTTATTCGGCTGTCATTTGCGTCTATTTTAAGGCACTTCACACAGTTTTTGAGAGTTTTGGGTGTTATGTGGGCTGACAAACGCGAGTTGAGACCTGAATTTATACGTTATCGATTTATATTTTCATGTCGGCGCGTGAAACACGTCTGATGGTCTATGATTCGAGTGGCATCAAATAGATCTTTTGATTGCGTTTCCATTTCCATGCACCTATAAAACACGAATGTTCGAAATTTTGTTCATGGTTTTATGTCCCATATCCTTCTCGAAATTTTGGGATCCATTTTTTGAGAGTTCACCGACATTTCTCCACTTTTGAGTTGTGTGGGGAGGAATGTGCTCCTAGTTCGTGCCGTACCGATCGTATAGGTGCTGCACACCCTGGCACGGAATGGTCGGATTGTTCTATGAGCGACGAAAATGTTCATTTTTGGCGCCCGCCATTTTTGAGTGCGCCCCGTGCCCCAGTATCAACTATTACGGTGGGGCTTTTTGTCGATCTTTTTTTTGTTCTGGCCGGGTGTTTTCGTGCTGATTGGTTTGCTATCATGCCCGTTAACCGCCGCTCTTGTGTATGGATCGCTGATTGTCTGGTCTATCCATCATGTATCTACAACACTACACAACTATGTACCTTATGTTGTGCAGCACATGCTTATATTTATATATATACCTTATGCAGCACAGGTTGCCCGGTTTTTAGTGCTGTTTTTACACGTTCGTGACCCGAGCCGACCCGTTACACTGTTTTCGCGCCCAGTCTCTCGTTTTTATTCATTGGCGATTTTCTGCTTGCTTATTTGGTGTCGGCTTGATCTCTTTTCCATCGTGTGTGCACCTATTTTTCATGGTTTGTTGTCTTTTTACATTGTAGCAGATAATAACTGAGAACAGCACAGTATTCGTGTGGCGGCTTTTTCTGTCGCGCGCACAAAAAAGTGACCGCCGAATTTTATAGCTGGTCATCAAATCTTTCCGAAATGGTTGGCTAGGTGGAAGGTAGACCTTCGCCGCATCTCAGTGGTGTATCAGTATGCATTTCCTGTGTGCATTATTGTATGGATACAAGAATCGGTAGATATGTATATATACAATAGAAAACAAGGGAAGACGCACACGTTTTCACACGATAAGACAAACAAATACATATAATAATAGTTCTATGTTGATGTCGATGTTTGTTTGCGACGATGATACATAAATACAATACCAACAACACAATAACCAGACAAGAAGACTATAACAGTAATAAAAAGCAGATAGTACCTCCCAGTACCATTGAAGAACAAGAAAAAAATTTTTATATAATTTTTTTAAAAAAAAAATTAAATTTTTATTAAAAACCCCAAAAAAAACGTATCCATGTCCTTATAATCACGCGGTCATGTGAGGTAAGGTCAGGCGATGTCAGCCACCTCGCGCGCGCGGGAACCGGGTACTAGAGCTTTTCCGGTGTCGATGTTTGTTGCTATTCTTTCGCTTTAGTCTCTGAGCCGATCATTTTTGTATAATTCGCGCTGTTGTGAACAACTGTCACCAGGATAGTACATGGTCTGGTCAGAATCAGAATTTTCGTACCGTGTCCACAAGGGTGGTCTCTGCGCTGGCTCACAGTTCTGTGGTGATGTTTCACGATGGTATCTTGAAAGCCCAGTAGACTCCACTGCAAGTGCTCCGCACTTGTACGCGCGGTACCAACAATCTGGCTACACCAGAACGTATGTATACAAATGTTTATATTGCCCACTGCCTGTGTGTATCGAATTCCTTCATTGATTCGAGTATCAAGAACTATAGCATTTTGGTCCGATAGATAAACCAAATAGATAATCAGTCGTCTATGTAGTTGCTATCAACATTGGTGTTTTGGTGCATTCTTTGTGTTGGTACACATTTGTTATTGTTGTGTTACTACAGACAGCTTGTTTTTGAATGCGCGCGCACATTTTAGGCTGTATTAGCTTCACCCACAGATTATACTTTACGCAAGGCGCACGGTATGTAAGCTGGAACTGTCTGTGTGTGTTCACTTGTCCAATTCTGTGCTCTACAAAAATGCTGCTTCTTTCCGAATTCAGCTAGACTGTTCTGCACAATTGAGCACGGTGCAAGTCCTGCTCAAGTTACCACCCTGGTACCGAGTAAGTTTTGGCTAAGATGTTAAAGCCATATGCGTAAGCCATTCATTTACGTAAAAACGCGTGCACCACGGCAGTGAGACGGTCTTGGAACACTTGTGTATGTTGTATTGTGTCCGACTGATAGTACTTACACGTACGGCACTAATATTTGAAATGCACCATGCCCTCGCACGCGCCCAAGTGTTTCGGATGGCAGAGCAAAGGCAATAGGCGGGGTCGCCGCTTTCTCCACACACACACACTATCATAAGTGTACATGTACGTTAAAAAGTCGGCGCCAAAATTAAAACGCACATTTGAAAATGATATGTGAACATAAAAAATCAACTTGTAAAACATACTACAAACTGCAGTACGTCAATGTTATTATAGCGCCCATATTTATAAGAACGTCAAAAGGGTTCGGCCCGATGGCGCCCGACGGTTTGCTGTTTGAAAGATCGCGCCTCATTTCTGGGATTCTTTTCGCTTCACTTCTGGTTTGGTTCCTGTCTGATTAGAAAAACGTATAAGAATGATTAAAATTTATGCGTACTTCTGTCATGAACAGTTTATGTTTCCTGTATCCGTAAGAACTTTAAGTATATGTACTTCGTGAAATTGTTCTATAGTAAACCATAGCTTATGTAGTGTTCCCATAAATGCAAATTGAATAAAGTGACTTAGGAGAATATAAGAAACATGCTCAAGCAAGCGTTTCCGATTTGAAAAAGTTTCCCGTCTTGTGGCACATTCGCGCGCTGCACGTGACCCGCTACACTTTTAAAAACGTACCAACATTTATGACTTGGATTGTGACATATACCGTATTGTATAGCACAACACATTATTCTGTTACTTTCGTTGTCAAAATTCAACATTTTTCAGTTCCAACCATTCCACTGAACGAGCGCGCACCGTCCGGTGACCAAATGTCAGCCAAATGAACGGTCGCTGTCAAAAACGTCGAAACAGCAACAATACCAAATCGAAACGAGCTTTAAAGAACAATAATTCTGCCAACAATCGTCGATCAATAGCGAACACTTGTGAAACATCAGCTAGCTGCTCTCCAGCCATGGAGAATGCCATGCCCAGCACCAGCAGTGAACACTCCTTGCTCCCTGCTGGTGACCAACAGCCATATTGTTGTGGGCCGGCAGTGCCCGCTGGGGTGCTCAGGCAACGACAGCAGACCACCACTTGTGTCGCAGCGTCCAGGCAACGATACGAGTGTGATTTTCAGGTGCGTTTCACTTGGCTCACCATGCCTGCGGACCAACATGTTCTAAATTGACAATCTAACTTTTAACATTATTTTCTCAATCATTCAGTCGCTAACCTGCCCGAGCAGCTGTGATGCACCCTCATCCAGTGCTGCAATTCAACCATCATTGAACTCAATCAATCGGTCTTTCCGAACCGAGCCACCCGACCATCCGCTGATGCACAAATACAGGGGGAACACGCCACAGTTGCCCCCTGCCAGTTGGGCGAATTCGGATTTGGTGAGCCAGCGATTTTTTCGTGTTTTAAGCTTTGCACGCTCTGCCGGCCCTCGTCATAGTGAAGCTTTTTTGATACCCAATTTGTTAAACCTGGCCTGCCACTATTGATATTTGAAAATTTTGGTCTGTTTTTATGATTTATTACTGTTGCCGACATAGAGACCAACAAGGTTTACATTCGTGACTTTTCCATTAAGTGCCGATTTAATACCGAAATTAATCCATAAACACTGGTTCTCGGGAACAAAATTCCAAAAAATAGATAGACCCCCGTTTAGTGCATTTCAGGAAGACTTAGAACAAATATTCAAGATGGCCGACTGCTTCTTATCACAAGCATACGGTAGTCACGTGATCTTGCCCATGCGTTTTGTACAGTGCCGCTCTGTTTGTTAGTGCATAACACACGTGTTGCAAGCGCGCGCACTGGCAGCACTGTGTAGTGGGAGCGTAAAGTCGGGAGCGTAAAGTCCCTTATAGCATACTGTAAGCCTATAACATTTGGCGGTAATTCAAAATTTTGTTCCTGGCTGACGTGATTGCCAATAAGTGGGGGTCTATCTATTTTTTTTAATTTTGTTCCCGAGAACCGGTGTTTATCGACTGATTTCGATATAAAATCTGCACTAAATCAAAAAGTCATGAATATAAACCTTATTCGTCTCGATGTCGGCAACTAAATTAGAGCAAAAAAACAAACCAAAAATTTCAAATTTCAATAGTGGCGGGCCAGGTTTAATGATACGAAACTTTGTGTGGTCGGTTGCCAAAACAGCAACGGAACAAACAACACGGTGTTTTAAGAAACTTTTCGTCGTTTTCACAGGTGTGGAGCCTGATGTGCTGGAAGGACCAAGTGTACAATCGCGAGCTATCGTATCACCATCGGCATCCCGAAGTCACGGACAGAATGCGGGCGATTCTGATTGATTGGATGTCTGAGGTATCGATTGATTGATTGATTAATTTCTTGATTTATTCCTTGATTGTTTTGTTTATTTGTTGAGATGAGAAATCACGAATTTTAAAGAAAAATTTCCGTCGCAGGTATCCGAAGTATATAAATTGCATCGCGAGACATTCTATCTGGCTGTGGACATTTTCGATCGATTCATGTCGAAATCGGATGGAATCGTCAAGCAGCGACTGCAGCTTGTTGGGGTCACCGCGCTGTTTGTCGCCGCCAAACTCGAGGTTTGTGCGCATAATTTTGTATATTTTATTCAACTTTTATGCGCACTTGATTATTCAAGCCTGACCGCCTTGAATTTTCAGGAAATCTACCCGCCCAAGATCGCCGAGTTTGCCTATGTGACTGACGGTGCGTGTCGTGAGACTGATATCCAACAAGTGGAATTGATCATACTCAAGGTTTGAATGTTTAATGAATGATATAGACTAGGCATTCCATTTCGTCCTCGTTTCACCTGGCGGCGTACCAGGTTGTCATCATAGTGACTTGTCAAGAAGCAGCCTGGCATCTGTTCTGTGCCATGACTCCCAGTTTTGGCTTGATCTCGCTCGGTCGCTGATCATAAACGTACCATAATGCAAAGCACAGATACAAACTGCAAGTTTATGAATGACAGCTAAATAACTGTCCATTGCTTCTCCATTCAGACTCTCGGTTGGGCACTGTCCCCAGTCACAGCCGTGCACTGGCTGGGTGTGTACCTTCAAGTGGCCGAGGCCCACCTACAGCTGCAACGCGAGCTCAACACCCCACCCCTATCGGCCGATCAACGGTTCAAACGTCAGCTGTTCACCAGTTCGGTGGCCGCATCGGCCGCCAGTGGTGGCCCTGGCTCATCAGACGTGAAACATCGGAAGGATCACCTATCGCTGCCGAAATATCATCGCAACACGTTCACTGCGCTTTGTCAGGTGGGAATTGTTTATTGTATTTTTTGTGGTTTCTTGCATGACAGATGACGGAATCGAGCTATGCGCTGATCGCTGATCCTGATATGACTTCGTCACGTGACGTCTCCGACGTGAATGTATGTGAGATCTTGCTGATGCCAGTAAACATCGTGCTACAACAAAGTGCTGTATCAATCTTCGAAGCCGCGGTGTTTTGTAATTTTGCGGTTTTATTTTTTCTTTCGGGCCGGAAAACACACACAGACACCTGGTTGTTTTTATTTTTCTCTAAATCATTTCTGACATGATCGGAACGAGCGTTCCTTTCAACATTTTATGAAAAACCGACTTTAATCTTCTCACCTTTCGGGTCTTTTCACGCCTGTGCAAAAACGGGCGGAATCACAAACAAAATGGCACGCGTGTTAGATTGTTATCTAAAGAAGCGATTTTGGGCTTTTATTTTTGAAAGACAACCTAACACCTTGTGGCGTGTTATCATCAAGGTTCATCATCGGCGCATTTATCACGACAAAAACTGACAGATAATTTCGCGCCTGTTAAAAATGGAGAAGATTTCAAAAGTCGAAACTCTGCCGACACCCGAAGGTATGAAGGAACAAATTAGGCACCGCAGCTAACAACCTAAAAACACGCAAGGTCACCGGCAGCAACACGCCATATTTCATCGCGCTACAATGTCAAATGTCACAGGTGCACGCATCTGCCCCGAAATTTTAAAATTTCCTGAAAATGAGTGTCACGCTGAAATGTTTCGCACTTTCCAGGGTTGTATTACAGTTAGTTCTGTCTGGTCTGGTGGAAAACTGCGTCACCAACATGCATGGTGTTTAATTCGAAACGCTAGCCACTGAGTATATGTATACGGTATTATCGGTGTCAGCTGCACTAAGGGGCAGGCAGGCACCAGACCGTAACAGGTGCTCACAAAGGTGCATCCCGGAGCCTGTCACTTTCTAAAAACAAAAGCCATCGCTCTCAAACATATACATGAAAAAACAGATAACGCTGCGCGCCAAAATTCAATCTCTGTTTTCTCCTCGAAAACTTACAAAGGAAGGACACCTTCATACATAAAAAGATCCGGGTTTTGTGCGCCACCGGGGCCCCCAAGGCGGATGACTCCCCATAGTGCAGGTAATTGACCTTGGTCGTACTGCACCCAAAAAAGTGATGAATATACATAATTCTTGTATTTTCACTTTTGCCGCGGTGTTTGTTATGTGCGTTAGACCAGCTGGTTATGATCTGCGCCTAAAGAGGGCCATATTTATTTATTGTTGGCATGGCTAGTAAAACTGTCTTTTTATGTCCATTTCACACTTCTGTCAAGCCATAAAGTTCAATCTGGAAATGGGATAGAACAAAAAATTGGACGGGTTTCATGTGGCAAATAAAACAAATTCCCAATGGACATGGGAAATCTTATGAACCTGCGGCCGAATCAAAACTGAATTTGCCGCCAGATTTTTTCGGCGGGCGAGTTTCCGGATACCATAGCAACATTGCTGCTTTTTTACATACAGTATGTAGCACTGACGGGCGGAGTGGATGACCTTCGCCCGAGCCCAAAATAGTAATAACTATAGTTGGGTGATGATACACTGATATTTAGGTACTGTAGGTTCTCATGAGAAAAAGCAAGAAATGTCCACAAATCACAAGACAGGATATTAATCATAGACATTCAACGTAACACAGACTGCATTCCGGTCACAAGTTTTTCTGACTTTTGACGAAAAAACAGACGGAATTTCCAGTGATAAGAATTTCACGGTGAAGAAACACCTTTGAACCAAATTCCAAGATCAAAATGCGCGGCATGTCAAAAAATCTAAAACATCTATAATTTTCGATTCAAATAATCTATTGCTCCAGAGCAAGGACCTGATGGTCTCAAGGGGATCAGGATCTGAGCAGAAAAGCCCGCGAAATTGCACAAATTCAATAACGTTCTAAAATTACATCAAGGAAGGTATGTACCTAGTAGATCCATTAACGATCAACATGTGAGGTGCAGATGAGCCAAACAAGGTCGCTATTATTGGTTATACACCGAGTCTGGCACTACCATCCAACTTTGGCACGGATCTTTATGTTGTCCGAGAAAATATCGGCCATTTTGTGCATTTTTCGAAGCAGGGCTCAACATTTGTAGATTTGTAAAATAAAGGATATGTATACCTGCACATCTGCGCATTAAAGCAACAAAAGAGGACGGGTATACCTGTATATACAAGCGGTGTCAACTGGTGTCATCTTTTTTTGTAAACGGGGGTTTTGCAAAAAACAAGCAAGCACAATTACCAAACAACAAAAAACAAATTTACAATTTTCAACTTTCAGTTGCTCGACTTATGCGTGCTTGATATCGGCTGGTCCCGGTTTTCCTATGGCGTACTGGCTGCATCAGCTGTGTACTCACTCGCTGCACATCCGCATATCGCACTACAGATATCTGGTTGGTTTGGGTGATTTTTGTTTTGGTTTCGTCATGAAAACTCCCGCCTAAAGATGTGTGTGCGCGTATACATAGCTATTTTTGTTGTTTGTTTTTGTTATCATGGCCAATTCGTGGCATGATGCAGTCTTGGTCTGGTCTACAATCTGCCAGTAACCCCGAAGGTACCCAGGTCCAGGTCAACATAAAAAATCTGGACTGTAGGCTACCAGACGGTAGCCCTGTCCGCCAAACCACAAAGCAAAGTGTCACACAAAACACACATTGTATATCTGTTTTCAAAATCACTTTCCTTGCTCACTCAGGCTACACTATGGACGAATTATCTGCGTGCGTCACATGGATGCGTCCGTTTGCCCATGTGTGTCGCGGTTTGCCTGATCCTCAAGTGCGACATTATTCGAATGTGTTGCCCGATGACCAGCATAATGTGCAGGCGCATGCTGTGTCCATTACTGAACTGGTACGTTTTGATGGCTTTATGTAGCTATAGTACCCTCTCTAATGTGATGGTTGATAATTTGGTCACTAACCTGGCATGACACTCTGAAAGTCGACACTCAACTTACAGTGATCTGTCTGGTCTGATCTATCGTCATCTTCCAGCCCCATCCTCATGCAACTTTTTGCATCAACAATATTTCAAGATTTTATGTCGTCAACTGTACGCAATTTCAACCATTGTAAACGTTGTTCCCAAACAACAACAGCAGCCTATGTACAAGCAGTGTAACTTTGGGCCATCAGGCAAAACCGAACCAGCCCTGACGACTATCTGGTTCACCACTACTCTGCGGAAGAAGTGAGTTTGAAAAATGAAAAATGGAAGCGCACGAGTGCAGAAATTGAGCTCGTGCACTTGGTGCAGTCCTTTTATACCGCAAGTCCCGCATGAAACATCACATTTCACCATCACAGGACACGGCGCATGAGCTGGCGATCAAACTTATGCATTCACTACCGCCTCACACCGACCCTGTGACCCCTGGGGACAATTTGGGCCAAGCAGTGGCAGGTCTATTCCCAACCCCACCCCCTTCAGACGAAAGGCCTGAACCTAAAGTACGACTGTCCGTCTCGAACGGCACTGAGATCCTCAAGCAGACTAACAATGGTCAAATGGAAGTGATTTAGGCGTGAATCACTTAGGCTTGAATCTATATGCTTTGGCTCAGGCTTGGGTCTATGATCTTGGCCCTTGTTCCAATGAACGCAGGTATTTGTGCAATTATGTATTATATAATTGTTATAATATGGCTGTAAATTTGTACACTAATTTTAGGAACCGTTTTAGGAAACATTATTATTCACGCATGTGCTGAATGACATTATGCCATGAGATAATGCATTTTGTTCTAATCTTGTTATCCGTGTTTGCTACAACTGTACAACTTGTATGTGCATGCAATTGGTATTGACCTGTCAATGGTTCCTTTAAACATCATGTGCGGCTCACCACGTGTATTGGTGCTTTGACAGTGGTCCTTTTGATATCTGATGGGGTTAACAATTTTGTAATTTATATTTTTGCGTGAGGTGCTCCAAATGTAATGTATGTATGTACAATGTTATATCATTATTAATTTCAGTTTGTAATTTATTGCGTACTGTTTCACAAAAAGATGAGTGCTTTCTGCAATATCTTTTTCAATTTGTATATATGTGAGGGCTCAAAATGAAACTGGTTGGTACATAGTTTTTTTTGAAAGCGCAGTTTTGCAGAAATGTGCAGTTTCGGTGGAAAAGTGTGATTTGTTCCGCTACCGAGTCTTGGAATTTAGGAAATTGAGTTTCATTCACCTTTTTAGTCTTTTCATAACCTGTTTTCTCGACTCGCATATGCATGCAATAATTTCCTACTAATTTAGGTGTATTTACTGATGCCGGTTCATTTACTTTTTGAATAAAGTTTCTGGAACCAATCGTGTCCTGCGATCTATATGCGTTCGTATGTATGGGGTACAACTACCCAAACAAGATTCGAATATTCCTTTTTATTTTACATTGTGGATTTCAGCATTCATAGAATCAGTATGAGGCGAATATTTAGCAGAAATCTCATCAATCAAATCGGACACATGCTCAGGAGAAAAATAATCATGTTGGGAGCAAGCATGGTTTGAGCAAATATCTGCGCAATTGTCACATTCGGATTATCGCATCATCAAAATCTCAAAGAATGAACAAGAGAAAATACTATTTCATTAACGTCAGTTCAACATTATGGTCAGATTGTACTTGAGCTTCAGTTCTCGCATGGTGCCTTGATCAGCACTTCGACTACCTTTAAAAATGTTTGGAAATTAAAAAATAAAATTAACAAGAAATATTCCAGATTCAAACAATTCGTGTTGCGCACAGTCACCCACCACTGTGCTCCATGCTTGATTATGTACACGGCACCAACACTATGAGCTTTCTACGCAGTCTATGCCCTGCTCATTGTACCGTAAATCTCATTATGATGACCAATGCTAGAATTTGGTCTCCAATCTGACAACCTGATCACAACCAATCTACTGTAGGTACGTCAGGGGCTAGTTCTTTACTGACCAAAATACAAAGCAGTGAGAGCGGTACCTTTGTGACTGTGCATATACTGTAGCCCCTTATGAGCACAGCACCAATATTCTAAATTTACCTCATGCATGGTTGGTCGATCCTCGGGTTTGAACGCCCAACATTCCAACATCACTTGTTGGACGGTTGGCTGTGCGTCGGCGGGTGGCTCAAGATGACCGCCACCGCTCAGGAACTCTTTCACCTTGAAAAATCAGGCAACAATTAGTTCATTTGTTCCAAGTAAAACTCGTGCGAAACGTTGGCAGCTGATGATGACGTGCCATCGTTTCAGTAACCTGAGCATTTTTCGGCATGTCCGGATAGGGGAACTTGTGCTGCAGTTTGGTGTAGACCTCCCACATGAGCACGCCGAACGACCACACGTCACATTCAAGGGTGTACTTCATGCCTGAATTATAAAGCTCGTTCGGTTTTGTCCAGAAGTATCTTTTGTCTAAGATAATTCTTTATATGTCCGAAGCCTTTGGCCTGGCCTCAGGCATCAGGGCATAAAACAACTTTGTTTAGGTTCTTAGGATGACGTCTAGCGCATTCGTACTGACGATGACCCAGCGCACCGCCTGCCAGTGAAATCTGGCAAAGACGGCCAACCAAGAAAAGCCACTCTCAGGCCTAAGCTCAAAGCCTAGTTTTAAACCTTACTTCTGTTGAGCAGCATTTCAGGCGCTGTCCATCGCACCGGTCGTTTCTTGTTGCCCTCTTCGCCTTGCTCCAACATGCCGGCGCTCAGGCCGAAGTCGGCGATCTTCACAATCTGAAAATTTTATAATCCATCTGTAACGATACGATTTAGCTTTGTGGGCACGCATTGCGTGAAATCTGTGGATGCAGTTTCGGTCGAAAATGCCAGATTGTAATGGCGCCTGGCCTTGTCAATGACAAAAGCGCCAGTGGTCACCCAGTGCACTTTATGATCTCTGTATCTAAAAGTCATACAATCAGGACCCGCCATTTTCAGTCACTATGAAGAATACTCACTTTTGATATTGGTCGCAGAGATTCGGCACTGGGGAGCAGAATGTGTTACAACAAAACTGAATAAAATAATGAAAAACAAGATGGCGACACCTGGTTGGTTTTGTCGAGCAGACAGTTGCGCGCGGCGATGTCTTGATGCGTGGCATTCTTGGAGTGGAGAAAGGCCAAGCCTAGAAAACAAGGATTTGACTTTGTGCCCGAATACCATAAATAAAAACTGATGTACATGATGTAGTAAGCCAATTCAGAATTTGTAGCTACATATAAGCTAACCCCTGCCGGCATCAGCACAGTATTTGGTGAGATACAACTGTGTGAGCTTGTCTTTGTTTCGCGGCAGCACATCCTCCAATGAACCACCTGAAGATTATGACTAATTGAGATGTAATAGACACACCTGACATGTAAAATGATGACCAAACACTCAAAATAATGCCAACCCGACACGAATTCCATGACGATCATCACCGGGGTCGAATGTGCGCAGACGCCGTAGAATTTGACGAGATTACGATGTCGGTACTCGCGCATGAATCGCGCCTGTCAGATTCATATTTTGATGCCGTGTATAGAAAGTATCTACTAGTGCGACCCGATCACCAAGTTGAATTTGATTCTCGACCATTGTGTAAGCAAGCGGGACCTAAAATTAAATGCGTCACCTCCTGCAGCACACTCTCAACGCGTTCGTGTGTCATCGATTCGGCGGCCAGTTTCTTGACGGCGACATTCAGGGGCACGCGACGGCTGGGCACCGACAGCTTGCCTTTGAACACCTCGCCGAACGCACCCGAACCCAAACGTTTGCCCAGTACGATCTGCAGAATATTAGTGCCGTGCGTTTAAGCCAATTGATTGGGCACGTGGCTGACTTCGGTCACACTGGCTCGCAGATATACATACCTATCTAATGTCAAGGTCGGTGGTCGGATCCCGGCGTGGGTTGGTCACATAACGATGCTTGCAATGCGGTATTTTGAGATTTAAGAATGCGCATGTCAAAAAAGAGTGGCGTAAAGACCAATTTTTTAAGCTGGCCAGCGCTAGGGGCATCAGTAAAACTCGAAATACGTAATATCACCGCACAATCAGTCATCAAGAAAGACAGACCGGACCGTTGCTACTGACTAAAGTCTAAACTGTTCTCAAAAAAAGCAGAAAATCTACGCATATAAAGATGAAAAACGCAGAAGAAATGAAAAGTTGAATAAACATGAAAATTTCTTGTATAAACTGACCTGACTGTGGAAGAGCTCCCATGGCTGCCGATCCTTTGGTGTGGTGATTCGGGCGTCACAGTTCAACGTCAACGGGTAGTTGTTGTGTTTGTACCAATGGATCAGGAATTCGATTGATTCGAATTTGTATTTACCCCTGGAGTATTAGTGCCGAGCGTATGCACATACCATAATCTTATGCGCGTAGTACAGCGGCTTGTGTAGCACAAAGATTACAAAGCTACGGCAACTTCGTGGAACTTCGACGGTCAAAGAGCAAAGTCAGGTGCCCATGAAAACATGCATTGTGCTGATACGCATGACATTATGTTATAAATTTTGTATGGCTACGCGTTGTCCTGAAACATCATCAGTTAAACTAACGCAATGTAGACGTGCTGTGCACTGTCCTTGGTACGTTTGAGAATGGCGTTGTACACATGCTTGTTGTGCACGCAAGACAACACCTGCAATTTATGAGTGGGTGATGTTTCATTAAAAAATATAGAATATTGTTCATTAGTGTTCTCGTCACCAGTTGATTATGGGCATGCGCATTGACGATGACCAGGTGCACCGCTGTAACGTTGTTGTCCGTTAGGAGGACACACCCGAATTGGCTTATTGTAATGCGGTTGACACAAAGAATCTTTTTAATATGCGGTTGACGCGACGTGTGTTAAAACCACACATATTTGCATGCCCTAACGCAATACAGACACGTGTAACAACCACGTCACTGCTGACCATCGCTACCGTAGGCGTGTCGTCCGATCAGTACGTCATCCCTGGTCAACCACAATTCGCGCCAACCGCATTTCAATCAGCAAATTGTAATTGGTCATGAGATTATACACATCCATTTTTTGCAGACCGGTTGTGAGATTCTCAAACCAGGTATATGTATGTAGTCCCATCCTTGTAGCTCCTCAATTTATGTATGAGGGCCGGATAGAACGACCGTTAAACTACAGCCGCGTGATGTTTCATACGCTAGTGTCACCTGCATGTTCTCGTTCTGGTCATTGATGACGGTGCGCACCAGGAAGTCGCCGTTGTTTTTCAGCAACTGCGCACACTCTAGATTGCCGATGTAGCCGTGATAGTAGGGCTGCAGCTCGAGCTTCTTCAGGTCTTTCATCACCTGAACGATACAGTGAAACATCAGCTTGTCTGGATTATTATCAATGATCACACATCTGCGCAAAATGTGAATTGGCTCTCCGTTTCTATTCTGCGCGACTTTTCAGACCCGAAAGTTAGGGTCCGACCTTTTCAGGCCCAGTTTTTCAGGCCCGGCCTATTCAGGCCCAGCATATTGGACCCATTTATGAGCTTAGGCTTAGGCTCCAGTCGGGCCTGAATCGCCGGAGCCTGAACGTGTGTCACCGGACTGAACCGTCGCACAATACTCCGTTTCGTTCTGTGTGTTGACAGAATTTGAAAGATGCACCAGGTCATCGTCAGTGTCAATGCACCGCTTGGACATGTGGCTTCAAAACTAATGTTAACCAACATCAAACATTCGTGTTCCACGCGAGGACAAAACGAACTCGTATGACGTTTGGGGTGATGTGCACATGATGATCTGCTGCATTTACACCGACGATGACCTGGTGCACCTCCCGCCGGTGAAAACGGGCCGAAAGCGCCAATTCAAAAACGCGCTGCACATTTCACAAAACTGCATGAACGAACCCGTTTGGTCTGTTTGGTCTCCCTCGGTTTCATCATGAGCAATGGGGCCAATGCGGCCTTGGCAGCACCCGCGGTGGTCGATGGCTGTTGAATTGAGGGGGTCGGGGGCTCGGCTGCTGCTGGGGTCACTTGTGTGGGTCGGTCGGGGGCTGGTTTCGATGCAGCTTCTGGTTTTAACTTGGTCTCGATCTGAAAAAATCAGTCATTATGCTGTTGGTTGACCGATTATTCGTTTAATCTTGCAGTAACTATGGGCAAACCAGCCGTACTTTGCAGGCTTAGACCATACCGTATCACCCTGAATTCATACACACCTAAAATCTTTCGGGTTACTGTAGCCACGTCTCGCGTCGTTTGCGCGTGGACGCCGATGAACAACACGCATACAAACGCGCGCTAAATGTTTCGTGATCGTGGGTTTTTCACAAGCAAACCACGCACGACACGTGGCTGGCTACAGTAACCCGAAAACGTGTTATTAGGTGTGTAAGAATTCAGGGTGATACGGTATGGTCTAGGTCTGCAAAGCACGGCTGGTTTGCCTATGTAAACGATTAATCAGGCAAATCACCCACCTCGTCCTCGTACATGTATTCGTAGTGTCGTGGATGGAAGCCAGCCGATGGGATCACCAGTCCGCCTTCATTCTTGTCTTGCTTCGTGAAACATCTGCACAGACGGGCGCAGAATCCTGCCGTGTCGTGGTTGGCGTCCGGGTTTTCAACGTCTGGATCCGGCATGATGATAATCGTTGAGGTGAGGGAAAGAAGATATTGGTTGAATATGATATTCGGAAAAATCGAAAAAATCATGCAATAAAATCATAACCACCCAACATGACGTTGATGTTTCACTAGCTTCCGATAGGAAAACACGTGGAATTCGAGAGTAAACCGTATGACCGTTACGTTGCATGTTCAGGTTACCGTATCGTGTTCTCTTCATTATTCGGTTTGCGTTTCCATCTAGTAATTTAGCCTGCTCGATTTTATTCATCTTCAAAATCTTATGGTGTTTCATAATCATTTTCAAAGGCGATCTCACGTGCACATATTTAAATACAGTCAGTGGGTGTTGTATATTTTTAAACCGAGAAGCTTGACTAAAGGTGGAAAATAAGGAACTAATGTATAAATTAGATATTCTGATCGCATCGAATCGTCCCACTAGTTCCGTAAGAGGGGCGGATCGCTCCACAGAACAAAATCTGGACTATCCGCCCCCCTTAGATGACGGGCCGGTCAGGCACACTATCAATTAAAAATGATCAATAACAAAACTGACATAAACCAATCACTGCACTTTTTTTTATTAAAGTGACTATATTTCAAATGTCACACCTCTTACTTTCGTTTTGATTGGTATACGTTCATTGGCAATGTACAAGTTCGGCTTGTTCTAACGTCGTCAACTGTGGCCGACGACATTAGCATAAGCCAAACGTGCACTACTGGCCAGGTACTTGCCACATGTTGATATTCTGTGGCAATGACTTGCGTTGACGCACCGCACTGATGGCGTATTGCAGATAGGCGTTCTTGTGCAGAAATATGTAGCCGTTGGCGATTGAATTCACTGTCGGCACCAGCACCAACGTTCGAACAATCGATTCGCGTATCACCGATTTGTCGGAACGATTACGCCACGCGGCAAACTCGATCACGACATGAAATGACATTTGAGATAGTGCTGCAGAAACCACACTACAACTACCGAATTGTCTGGCTATGGTTGCGTACTTTGTGTAATTCCATGCCAATAGATTTGCCTTCGAAGCTGACACGGCCCATTTTGTGGCCTTCGATCGCAATACACATCCGGATTCTACTGCTACAGGTATAAATTCGGGTCGGATGTCCAGTGGTATTGTGCAGTCATGTATTGGTCGCACAATGACTAAATCAGAATTCATCTACCCTGATCTTCAGGTTCAACCTTAACCACTATGCTACTTGTATTTTTGACAAAACATTTTCAGCTAAAAATAATCTAGCAGATCAACCACGTTGCCGCAGGTCTGAAACATTCTCTTTACTACATATAGTAACACTACGCCAACACGAGCCCGATTTCGGAGGTGGCCGATCAGTGAAACATTCATACGTGGCTGCTGATTTGGGAAACCTTACACGTTGTAGAATGCAACGCGGTGCATGAGGATTTCTCTTTCTTTGCGTTTTGCAAGCCCGCCACCTCCGAAATTGGGCTCGTGTTGGCGTAGTTTTCCTTTACTTTGTGTGCGATCACGCAACGCAACGTCATTGCTCCGTCACTTTCCCTCTTCACGATTCAGGAAAAAAATTTGACCAATTCTTATATGTATAGTCATTGTGCGACCAATACCTAACGAATCTTGACTATGTTGTATGCGAGAGCCTCTCTCTGTTGTACAGTTACTGTAGGATGTAGCGAAAACTTTGATGATTTTGCACCCAGATTTACCAACAGAACGATGGGAATCGCCACCGTGATCAGAGTGACAACGACCGAGCGCGCTACACGACGTTGAAAGTCGCGCAGCAACTGACGTTTGGTCTCACCTTGGTTCGATGTTTCGTCACTTATCTGAAGGTGGAATTTATATTCATCTGGGCAATCTGCAGACCACCCTCTGTATAGTGACCGCCATTTTCGTGCGTTAAGGATTTGGGTTATTCACCGAAGAGTGCCGTTGAAGAGTCATTACAAAGAGGGCCAACTGGATCAACGTATGAACATTCGCGATGTTTAAAAAATGCTTTTTTAGGACTCACTTTTTTAGCTCGCAGAACCATTAGGATCAACGCAATGCCGTACACGAGAATGCTGGCAATCGGGTAGAGGAAATACGCGATCATGTTGTACCTGAATTTTTTATTTTCTTTCATTCAATACGACTTAAACCGTTACCGTTGAGGCTCGCTGGGAGAACTTACCGAAAAAAGTAAAACAACGTAGCTCCCATCTGCGTGCAGAAAGCTGCAAAAAATAAGAGAAGACAGCAGAATCCTTCCGCCAATTTCTGTGACCAAGTACGTACATATCTGTGACTGACCAATTTGACTGCAAAGCTGAAATTGACCACCTACTCGCGTTAACGGTCTCGGCTCGGTTTTGACTGAAGGTGTACGCTCCATGCGCGTTGAGCAGACACACGTGACCCATCAACAACACCAACAACCACTTGTAATGATCGGCGGTCAGATGTTTCACGTAGAACACCGGTGCGCAGACAAGAATCAGGCTGTCGATACTCAGAAAGAGCAGCATGCTGCCTGCAAGTAAGTGTGTGTGTGTGTGTGTGTGCGTGTGTGTGTGTGTGTGTGTGTGTGTGTGTGTGTGTGTGTGTGTGTGTGTGTGTGTGTGTGTGTGTGTGTGTGTGTGTGTGTGTGTGTGTGTGTGTGTGTGTGTGTGTGTGTGTGTGTGTGTGTGTGTGTGTGTGTGTGTGTGTGTGTGTGTGTGTGTGTGTGTGTGTGTGTGTGTGTGTGTGTGTGTGTGTGTGTTCAATAAAAACGATTATTTGGCAGGGCTTTAGGGCGGACTTAGGTTGAACACGGAACACGGAACACGGAAATATTTCCGTGTTCCGTGATAAAATTTTGAAAATCACGGAACACGGAAATATTTCCGTGCCCGGAAATATTTCCGTGTTCCGTGATAATTTTGAAAATCACGGAACACGGAAATATTTCCGTGCACGGAAATATTTCCGTGTTCCGTGATAACTTTGAAAATCACGGAACACGGAAAAATTTCCGTGTTCCGTGATTTTTAAAATTATCACGGAACACGGAAATATTTCCGTGTTCCGTGATTTTAAAGATTTTGTCACGGAACACGGAACACGGAAATATTTCCGTGCACGGAAATATTTCCGTGACACGGAAATCCATGAAACTGGTTTGTATGTAAATTATTTCCGTGTTCCGTGTTCCGTGTTCAACCTAAGTCCGCCCTTAAACACAAACCCGAAGGAATTGACGCCAGATTCAGCAGAAACATCGGTGGCTCCCAAAAGCAGTCCCATTTCGTTAGCACTACAACGTTCGAAGTCGTGAAGTTCGGAAATCATCAAGTTTTTTTATTAAGTTTAGAAATTAACAACTCATTTTCAGTGAGCTTTTGAGACACCAGTCTAACCGCGACATAGTAGCCAGGGTCATCAAAGTTCCACACTCCATAGGCGACGTTGCCGAGACCGAGAATGGCGTCAAAAAATGCAAGTCCTGTAGCAAACAATCAATCAATAATTCAATTGATCAATCATCAGTCAAAAACTAACCAGCAATTGCCACCCATCCCTTGATGTCCCTGAGCGCATAGTGATATCCGACCGGCACCGCTATCACCATTCCACTTGCGATCATCAACGATCCAGACACCCCGTGCATGAAACACTGGATGTTCCATATTAATCGAATCACGTTCAACTCAACCATGCTGCCCCGTACAAAGTGGTTATTTGGGGTCTGTGACCAACGTTTGTGGCCGAATCCGGCTGAATCTCAACGTGTACTAAATTCAAAACAACTGCCGCAACCAAGGTCAGGCCGATCTGGTCATCAAGCTTGATATCTGTCAGAAAATGGTGTACAAGCGAGCAGCGAGTGACTGGCTGCTTTAGATCGATTCATCATAAATCCTGTTTTCACCAAAAGAAGTCCATCTTCTTTGCACCTGCTCGCTCGCATATTGTGAGGTGCTGTCTCATCATGATCGATAACAACAAATGTAGCGTTTTCTTGTCCGGGATTTGCGGCGCTTTGAGCACCAACGAGAACAGTACTGGGCATGTCTGAAAGTGCCCTATTGCCAACACATCCATTAAGACTGAATACAAGTACTAAACCCTGAGGGGAAGCGAATCTAATAGTAGAGCCAATACTGCAAGTTGCTGTGCTTGTTTTCGACATTTTGTTTTTGTGTGTTGATTCATAATGCGTGCGTGATGAGACCTAACGAATGAGAATGTAATGGAAAATGCCGTTATTGACCACGCATTGCACTAAATGGCATTCAAGGATCATGCCCTCCACAAGAAGCAATTATGGCCGGAGGAGGCTGCATAGTTCTGCGAATGTGACTGCATATGAGTGTCGTGACCGCGATTCCGATGATCCGAAGCTACTTTTACAAAGTGAAACAGTCAATGCAATAAAAGAGAAAATGTAATTTTGGCCCAAATTTCGGACACGTTTCCAAAAATCGGCTTTTTCTCGAAATGATGAGCTACAGAATAAAAAAAAGATCGAAAAATCAGAATCGTAACGAAATACTGGCACAGTTTTTTGTTTCGTTGACGTCGCTAATCCTTTGCAGAGCAGCCTACACTGTTCATGGTCCACAGCCCGCACTGTTCGTGGCCTATATCCCATGGAGTTCAGTTTCCCAGTGCAGCTTTATTTTGAAACTACCGCATCGATGGTGATAAATACTTTTATGCAGAAAATATTTTAATCAAAGCTATATAGTAACGCGAAAGCAGCAATTGCGTTTGGGTACAAGACTTGTGTGGTGTTGCACAGCAGGCGCACTATGTAATCAAATCAGTCGAAATTTTTTCAATTTTTGTCTGAACACAATGTTTGCTGGTATGAAAGGTTTGAGGGTATGGGCACAAGACACAATTATCACAAAATATTGCTGCTCAGTCAATCAACATCAATCAATCTATGAGTCAATCAATGCCTCCACCCAATGCTTCAGGCATGTCGTTGTATCGTCGTTCCTTCCTAGCCACGTCCACAATCAAGTCCGCCATCGGACCTGCCACCGTCCACGACAAACACCGCAGTGACCCGCCCATTCGACCAATCTGCATTATTTTTTGGGATTTTCGACGTTTTTGAAAATACTGAGCTCCTTACACCCGTGAGCAGGCGATTTCTGATAATAAACCACAATGTGTAGGTAGAGCCTCACTGCTCGCTGTTCATTGGCTCGTGTGCTTTTCACCGCAACCAATCAACTTGTGTGGATTTCGTAGAACATTTTGAATTTCCCTTGTGAAACATCAAAGATTCACTCAGTCAGTCGATCGTAACGACCTTATGATCGACTTCAATGGGCACGACAGTCTTGGATGTGTTCGCCAATATCTGATCCAGCACAGCCTCGTCACGTGACTCGCTCTGACCCAATGCGACACTCTCAGGGTCGTGGCCGAACACGGGCACATAGAGGTAGTCGTAGGTGGTGGTTAGGTTGATGTGCAAACCGGTCGATGACTCGAACCCACGCCACACTTCTGGCTGGAATAATTTTTATAAAGACACGGTCAAATGCTTCGCCTTTTCTTGGGATACATACTGTAGCTGTTTGGTGCGTTTGTACCGGCAATTACATGGTGCACCTCAGAGAGCAGGTCGCAACGGGATACCGAAAACACCATCATCATCGATGAATTTGTGTTATCGAAATCCCAAACATCAAAGAATATTATACCTTGTGCACACTGTCCAGGACTACAATTCTGACTTTGTCACCAAACGCCAATCGAAGTGCGTCCGTTGTTTCGTCCACGGCCTTGCGACCCCACGACCCACTGATCGCAATCACATTCGTATCGATGAATGTAACCTGGAAGTTGATTGTCATTTTGTTCATAATTTTAAACTAATTATATTTACAACAGCGTTATTCGATGCTGCGAAATATTCCGGTTTAGTACCAACCAGCAACCAAGTCACTGGTTTCATCAGCAAACAAGCCTGTACCCTATCAGGAATTCTATCAGAATCAGAGGTTACTACATGCGTCCCATTTGTTAGACAATTTAAGAATGGAGAGACCAAAAATTGCCGCATATTTCCACCAACCAAGTCGTCAGCGTGATTGCCACGCGAGCTTCCCACATTCGGCACGACAGCAATCTGCGACAGGCCGAGGGCATCACGAAGCCGCCCCAATACCTGCGGAGAAATTCAGGCCATTTTTTTCATCCGGTCTCCTCCCAGGACATTCGACATTGATGCAAGAAAATTGAGTGTGCTCGCGTTTATACATCGCAACATGACGTGGCAAGGTGGTGCGTCCAGACATCGTCGGTCAGATACCAAAACAAACAGCAGAAATAAAGCACCCACCTGACTCTCACTCATTGGTCGATTACTCTCAACGATCGAGTCACAGATGATGGCCTTGTCCACAAAGTTGTCGATAACGTTGCCTCCCTCGATGATCAGATCACATTCCCTTGGCAGCAGCCCGTTCTTGTATCCGTTGGCGCCTGCGTGTCTCTTGCTGAAACATCAGGCAGAAACCATGAATGTCGCTGTTATAGGATCATCAATATTGTTCAGTTTCATGCGCGCACGCAGTCTTCCTTTGTAATATTATCGAAGTATCCGGAGTCTCGGCTAATACTATTGTTGTCAACGCAAGCGCCCGTAATTGGTGCAGACGCAGCCAGCTGGGTGGGTGTCTGCCACGCAACGCACGTGGGATGCGTGCAATGCAAGCCATAGCGCGACAACCCTAAACGAGCGCGAAGAAATGAGTTCAGCATTGCTCATAACACATTTGGATAGCGCGACGACGGGTGTTGACGATACAACAGACGCCCGGCTGCGTTTGCACGAAACACAGGTAGTTGCATTGACAACATTAAGGCCACTTTATACTTTGTCTCGTTGCGATACACGCAACATTTTCTTGCGCGTTGATTGGCTCATGCGCGACCAACAGCCAATCAGCGCGTCAGAAAATGTTGCGTGTATCGCAACGATACAAAGTATAAAGTGGCCTTTAGTACAAGCCGGAATTTCTGGTCACCAAATAAAGAACTAAGAAAACCGCCCGAATGCAGATCACACGATCGGTCACTAAAAATGGTTCACTGTCATTTTTGTGTCTCACAGGTCAAAGCGAAGATTTCGATACACGAAAATAAACTCACAGGAATTTCCTCAACGCGCTTTGTATCCATTGAGCGGTGGTCTTTTTCAGATAGCTGGGTCGGAATTCGGCGAAAACCTGAAGTTTTATCGTTAAACAAGAACAGATTTTTAGAAATCTAAGGAAAAAAATCAAAAAAACCGGTTGGTTGAGTCTCATCGGCGCGTAGTCCCTGATCCAAATATCGTTCATTGGTTCCTCGAGCACAACATCCGGCGGCAAATGACGATGGAATTGGTCGGCGAATTCAGCGTCGCACATCACCACCACGTTGTCGCGACCCAGAACGCCCTCCGCGAAATCAATCTGAGCAAACAATGATCGGTATCATCAAGCTTGGTGATCGGATCGGGCCTGCCTTGGTCAAGGGAAACGTTTGAATGGAATATTTCGATGAGATTAAGTGATCCAAGTAATTTCGAAAAAGTATAGTAAAAGTTGTTGCCAAACAGCTACTGTATAATAAAAACTTTTATCCCGCTCCAAATACCACCACTGGCATCAGTGAACCAGCATGGGGCCGGACTGATCATCCGGTTTGATCACACTTTGAGTAGCAAGGTGTATAAGGTATGTACCTGAAAGTCCGTGATGTCATCAAAATAGTTGCGATGATGCGGGTCAGTAGGCGTCGTTCCGGCCAAAACCACCAGTGGACGACCTTTTTGGTTGCTGCAAGAAAATCCAAAGTATAGTTTAGTGTGACTGTGGCTACCGTATACGATTACAGTAATCCATGCTGTTTGTGTAACCTGCACTTTAAACGATTATTGCTGCGCTCGGTGCCTTCGTACCGTACCCTTCTCGACATTTTGGACCGACTTGTTCCTCAGATTTCTTCGGTTGCGAATATCAACAAAAAGCTAGAATGCAATGAGCTTGTTGTCTGTTGTTGAAAACAAGAAAACCTGCAAAATATTCAATTTATGCTCTGTGAATGCACTCATTGTTTGAAATTGGTTAAGCGCTAAAAATTCTCACACTTCATTTGAGCCAATGTTGGGAGGGTATGTGAGTCTGCTTTGTGTCAAGAATTGATTTTCCTTTTAGATACACGCCACCACACGAAGAAATTTCTGGAAAGCAAGAACATACCTACATACTTTTTACACCTGGGGAAAACACATAACATGGGAGAAGAGAAAAGTTGCTGGAAAAAGGTGGAATTTTCATGTATACGTACATGAATAGTACCATGCAGTGATAGACTTGTGATTTTATGCAACCCTTAGGCTGTGAGTAGATAAACGCGGAATGCGGAAATTGGCGAGCAGATAAATGCGGAATGGCAAATTTCTGCATTCCGCATTCCGCGTTTATCTGCTCACCTTTGCGGAATGGTGCGTGCTTGGATGACGATGACAACTTCCAGCATGCTGACCTCAAAATGTTGCGTATTAAAGGTCACCACAGATCTCTTTTGATAGCAAAGTGCACTGGGTGCTGTCTTGTGGACTCCACAAGACAGCACCC
>JASAMV010009118.1:0-16372 GCA_030248065.1 Rhynchonema sp. JSB1_4
AGCCTATGAAAATGACCCTAACATAGGATGGATGCAGTTGACACCCAACCAAGGCAGACATTGAGCAGAAGCTCGTCCAATCCTTTGCCGTGTGTCGAAGAACAACATTCTAACACTGAGCCTATGAAAATGACCCTAACATAGGATGGATGGAGTTGACACCCGACCAAGGCAGACATTGAGCAAAAGCTCGTCCAATCCTAACACAGGATGGATGCAGTTGACACCCAACCAAGGCAGACATTGAGCAGAAGCTCGTCCAATCCTTTGCCGTGTGTCGAAAGAACAACACTAATAAGCCTATGAAAATGACCCTAACATAGGATGGATGCAGTTGACACCCGACCAAGGCAGACATTGAGCAGAAGCTCGTCCAATCCTTTGCCGTGTGTCGAAGAACAACATTCTAACACCGAGCCTATGAAAATGACCCTAACATAGGATGGATGGAGTTGACACCCGACCAAGGCAGACATTGAGCAAAAGCTCGTCCAATCCTAACACAGGATGGATGCAGTTGACACCCAACCAAGGCAGACATTGAGCAGAAGCTCGTCCAATCCTTTGCCGTGTGTCGAAAGAACAACATTCTAACACTGAGCCTATGAAAATGACCCTAACATAGGATGGATGGAGTTGACACCCAACCAAGGCAGACATTGAGCAGAAGCTCGTCCAATCCTTTGCCGTGTGTCGAAAGAACAACACTAATAAGCCTATGAAAATGACCCTAACACAGGACGGATGGAGCTGACACCCGACGAAAGGCAGACATTGAGCAGAAGCTGGTCCAATCCTTTGCCGTGTGTCAAAAGCGGAACATTCTAACATTAAAAAGACAGCACGAGCCTACGAAAATTCAAATAGAGGGAGGACGAGTTGACACGCGACCAAGGCTTGCCGTGTGGCGAAAGAACAACAGTAACACTGAGCCTGTGAAAATGACCCTAACACAGGATGGACGGAGTTGACACGCGACCAAGGCAGACATTGAGCAAAAGCTCGTCCAATCCTAACACAGGATGGATGCAGTTGACACCCAACCAAGGCAGACATTGAGCAGAAGCTCGTCCAATCCTTTGCCGTGTGTCGAAAGAACAACACTAATAAGCCTATGAAAATGACCCTAACATAGGATGGATGCAGTTGACACCCAACCAAGGCAGACATTGAGCAGAAGCTCGTCCAATACTTTGCCGTGTGTCGAAGAACAACATTCTAACACTGAGCCTATGAAAATGACCCTAACATAGGATGGATGGAGTTGACACCCGACCAAGGCAGACATTGAGCAAAAGCTCGTCCAATCCTAACACAGGATGGATGCAGTTGACACCCAACCAAGGCAGACATTGAGCAGAAGCTCGTCCAATCCTTTGCCGTGTGTCGAAGAACGACATTCTAACACTGAGCCTATGAAAATGACCCTAACATAGGATGGATGGAGTTGACACCCGACCAAGGCAGACATTGAGCAGAAGCTCGTCCAATCCTTTGCCGTGTGTCTAAGAACAACATTCTAACACTGATCCTATGAAAATGACCCTAACATAGGATGGATGGAGTTGACACCCGACCAAGGCAGACATTGAGCAAAAGCTCGTCCAATCCTAACACAGGATGGATGCAGTTGACACCCAACCAAGGCAGACATTGAGCAGAAGCTCGTCCAATCCTTTGCCGTGTGTCGAAGAACGACATTCTAACACTGAGCCTATGAAAATGACCCTAACATAGGATGGATGGAGTTGACACCCGACCAAGGCAGACATTGAGCAAAAGCTCGTCCAATCCTAACACAGGATGGATGCAGTTGACACCCAACCAAGGCAGACATTGAGCAGAAGCTCGTCCAATCCTTTGCCGTGTGTCGAAAGAACAACACTAATAAGCCTATGAAAATGACCGTAACATAGGACGGATGGAGTTGACACCCGACGAAAGGCAGACATTGAGCAGAAGCTCGTCCAATCCTTTGCCGTGTGTCAAAAGCGGAACATTCTAACATTAAAAATACAGCACGAGCCTGCGAAAATTCAAACTGAGGGAGGACGAGTTGACACGCGACCAAGGCCGTGTGGCGAAAGAACAACAGTCTAACACTGAGCCTGTGAAAATGACCCTAACACAGGATGGACGGAGTTGACACCCACGGTGCTTCTGCGGTGGTGGTGACAAAAGCCAGCGTGTTGACGTCAAAAGTCCTCGTGTTGACGCAAACAGCAACAACTGACACGGAATGTATTTTCGTGTTCCGTGAATATAAAAAATTACGGAACCCGCAAATATTTCCGTGCACGGAAATCCATGAAACTGGCTTGTGTGTAAATTATTTCCGTGTTCCGGTTTCCGTGTTCAACCTAAGTCCGCCAAGTCGGCCCTCAGTAAAACTCTTTGTACGGTTGGTAATGAAAAATACACTCAAACCGCAAGACACGAAAAAACAAATCAAGCCAAGAAATAAAAAATAACAGGGTGACCAGCAACTCCATTATTTGTTTTGTAGGTCACTTTGGTCTGTTCCATATCGAGAGTTGCATACATTGATTGACCAAAAGAAGTGAACGACGGTTGTGGCAGCTGACTTTGTGATCCAACTGGACGTGTCAGTTCCATTGCATCTTCATCGCAGGGATCTGCAACAGTGAGTGACAATAAATAATGTGAGTTTGCTTTGTGACAGCAACAGACCCGGTCTTGTAACTATGCCTTGCAGTGATGTAGTTGGTCCGATCAAGAAAGCTGGCTAGCTGGAGGGGTCCGGCGCAAGAAAGCTAGCGAGCTAGCCGGGTACCCCGATTTGGGGGGTATTGGTCCAGAAGACAAAAACAGGGGTATAAAAATTGGTCGAAAATATGTCAAAATAAGCCTTAAAGAGAGTATTTTTGTGCACGTGTGAGAAAATTTGAACGAATTTGACCATTCTTACCCATTTTGGTACTAAAATCAACACTTTTTTACTTGGTGACCCGAGCAAGAAAGCTAGCTAGCCAGTTTGGGGGTATGGGTTTCGGAGCAAGAAAGCTACCCAGCGGTTGGGGGTAATACCCCCATACCCCCCCCCCCCAACCACATCACTGATGCCTTGTAACTATCACTAATTTACCTATATAGCGTCATGGCTTTATGCGTCATTTAGAGCAATAAAACAAAACAAACAGCAGCAGACGACGTTGTACAATAATGATTAAGGTGACAGAGCGTCAAAAGCAAAATGAGATAGCGTGCGCCCGGATAATTTTATGTGTGTGCCTATCGAATTTTGAGAGCGATTTGCAGTACGAACCACATTCCCACCCAACACCAACAGAGTGACCATTCTTCATGCTGGTGATCAAAAATCACACGTTCAGATAAACAATGTTACAATTATACTGGCGGATGAAAAAAATGTTTTTTTTCACGAAAAAAAAACCGTTTTCACAAAAAAACCGAAGTAACCGTTTTTTTTCACGAAAAACCGAAAAAAACAGTTTTTTTTCACGAAAAAAACAAAAAAACCCCTGTCTGTCCGTGATTCCGTCCACCTTCTCACCCTTTTCTGTCCTGGTTTTGTATTTATTTTTCATTACCGTAACTTGCACACCCTGTTTTGTATTTATTTTCATGGCCGTAAACCCCATATCCGGTCTTGTAATTATCCTTCTTTCACTTAATCTTCTTATTTATGTATTATTGAGTTGGTGCCGACGCAATAAACTAACTATTAATATAAAAAACCGAGGTCCAAAACCCAAAAAATACAATAGCGGCAGGCTCGGTTTAAGTACTGGAAAAGTATTTGAAAAAAACGGTTTTTTCTCGAAAAAAATCGTTTTTTTTTTCAACGAAAAATAAAGAACGGTACTTTACGCCAGCATAGCCACAATGGAGATCCGTTTTCATTCGCACCAAGAGCACCAAAAATTTTTGCATTCCCCAAACTCACCGCGACCAGCATTACCGACAGCCGATGCCGGACGCACAACACTGCCACCCAGCTGTATGTCTGGCACTGGCACATCGACGGCTGATTGATGTTTCAATTGTGGGTTTTGTTGTTGTTGTGTGCTGAATGAATCTTCGTCCATCGCGGCACTACGATACGTGGGGACGTCGACCGCGGATTTCTCCAGACCGAAACGGGCTGAAAATCAAGACATGAGCATTTGTTTCAATTTTGTAGTCATTCGTTACGATTTTGGGATGTGCCTCTCAGTTTCGCAGATCATACAAGCGCGCTTCAAATTTCGACCGAGCAAGCACAGTCAAAGCAAAGGAAGTTGAAGGACAGACATTGACTATTTGGCGGTGAAGTGCCTCCCTTTTCAACTGCGATCACGCGGGTGCGTGAACGACGATGAATGGAATCACCAGTTACTTGTCAAGAAATGACAACTTTCAGAAATTGTCTACCAGTACAGTCACCTCTCCATATAGTCGATCCGGAACCGGACCAACATTTTTGTTCACCATATAAGAGTGTATAAGAGGAGTATTCACTATGCTGAGCAGTAATTAAGAGGTCAACGGCTGAGTTGAGTGGAGGCCAAAACTTCGTTGTTGAGAATTGCCTACATGGAAGTCACAACTACAGAGAGAGTCGACGGTATGCAGTTGCGAACAATATTCTGGTTCAACAAATCTATGCAGAACAGAGCCGGGCCACGAATTGATCGAGAAAAAATCTATTGGGTATTGGGTATGCTAACGGGTCTTCGGCGGGGGGGGGGGGGGGGGGTGGCACGGCGCGGGCGCGGCGCTGTAGCCGGGCCGTAGGCACGGGTCCCGTTTAGTATACCATAATGCCAAATCCCACAACCAACCTGCATCAGTACCAGCTGTCGTCAACGTTTGATTCGATTTGTTCGGCTCTGCAGGATACGTGCTCTGATCCACGGCCGACTTTTCCAGTCCGAAACGTGCTGAAGTCGAAAGTTAGAATGGAACATTCAAATCACAAGTATTCCACCTGCAAGTATAGCCGCGAATGGAAAACAAGCGGAGAAACTTCCTGAAAAAAAACGCCTATTTTTCCTGAAGCCAAAATTTCGTATTTCACCGGACACTGAAAAATATCGGAAACTTTCGGAAAAATTGTGAGAAAAATCGGAAGCCGAGAAGTCATTTTCTCAGATTGAGCAAAACTTTTTTATTGGTCGACTTGCCCAAGGGGATGTTTCTTCAGGAAGCAATTTCGGACCACGTTTTGCACAAATGGGCTCCTATTCAACATGCGACCAATATTATGGTTTGGAAAGATAACAGGAAAAATTTCCAGAAAAACGGTTTTCAACCAAATATGAAAAATTACAACTATGCCTGCAAGCAAACTATCGTCGGGTTTGAACAGCAGTTGGGCAACCCAAACGATCAAAAAAGTCGACGCATTAGTGGTCGCTAGAAAGCGGGTGGACGGTACTTTTCGCAATCCACTAACCCGCATCAGTGGTTGTCATTAGAGCCTGGCGAGTTTGCTGCGGCACATTGTGGATCGGGTAGCTGCTTTGGTCGACGGCCGATTTCTCGAGGCCCCAGCGGGCTGAAAATCAGAAAAATGCACGGAACAAGGCAAGAAAGAAAAATGTTTTCAGGTAAAATATCAAAACGTGGAAATGTCAAAGTTCCAGTCAGCGACCCAGAACTGCCTTCCACGATTGGGTGCCAACAACGCAAATAATTGCGACACAATAGCGCAAGACCTATTACGACAATAATGCACAATAGTCAAACGGGTGCCCAAAAAGGGACATAGTTTATTTCTTTTCATTTTTGATAAGTTGTTTATCTTTCATTGTTTGATAAGTTGTGAGATTGTTTTCTTCGATTCTTTAGCTACGTTTAACCCGCCTGATGAAACTGTTTTCTTCGATTCTTCAGCTGCATTTACGACAGATATGAAACATTTTCGGGGTTGACCAAACAGGTTTGTGCGTAAACTGCAGCACAACACCGCGCGTGCTGCACGTCTGCACCATCCCGCTTCACCAAAGCATCAAAAGACCAACCAGCATCAGTGGTCGTCACCAAAGGTTGTCTGTTTTGGTCGACTATTGTGGATCGCGAGTCTGAACCTGATTGGACGCCTGTGCTCACGTCAACTGCTGATTTCTCGAGACCCCATTGTGCTGAAAACGATTGAAAACATTTACGTCAAAGCGACAAAATATTATAAAAGTGCCAGTTCCACAAATGTGACCAGACCTGCATCCTTTGTGGTGACCATTTTCTGTTTATCGAGCTCAGCGTGGAATTGACGCTTGGTCTGTTGTTGTTGTTGTGCTTGACTGGTAGGGTATGGGGTCGAAGATGGCACCTGGAATAGGAAATACAATTAAAAATGGATTGGAACTGTTGCTGTGCCTCATTTCAGCGCGATTTATATAAAGCGAGATTGTTGTGCATTTCAAGCTAAAGCAACTAACAAATAAAAAACCTCACCGTTCTACGCACAAATTTGCAAGTCTTCCAAACTTTTACCAGCAAATGAACGAGCCTGTTCACTTTGCAACTTAACGAAACCAGGCTGCGACTTTCGTTTACGCACCAGTAGCGAACAAAAGAAAACGCTCAACCAAACCGCACCCCAGCCAACTGCAGCATGAACAATCGTGTGTGGTCGGCGTCATCATCAACCAACATCAACTCATCATGATTTTCCTGATTGCTGCTCGGTGGTGCTGCTGATTGGATGCATTCTGTCTCTTCCATTGACTCGAATGACATGTGAGTGGCGTGTTGTTCTTGTTGCACAATCGCTGAAAAAAGAGAGTTCTTTGTTGGTCGTCCGGATTGCGGCCACTTCGCAATACAACCAGCTTCTCCAACCCAGCAAATCTTGACAATTTTGAGGCACTGGGTTTGCATATGTACATCTCAGGTATACTACGAAAAGCGCGTGTGCTGTCACTAGTGTCACTGATTAGAAAGGTCGGACACTAGTGAAGGCAAACTACGCCAACTACGAACCCGATTTCGGAGATGGTGTGCTTGCAAAACGGATAGAAAGAGAAAATCCTCATGCACCACGTTGTATTCTGCAACGTGCAACACTTTCCAAATCAGCAGCCACGTATGAATGTTTCATCAGTCTGCCACCTCCGAAATCTGGCTCGTGTTGGCGTAAAAATTCTTAAACCGGGCAACCGGATATCGCATGCTCTCAGAATCCGGCCTTTCGCAATAAAATGTGACTATATACGATGAGTGATCACAAAAACATCGTTCAAACAAAATGAAATGCGTTTAAATTGTGAGAATTAATTTTTAAAAATTTGCTTTCGGGAACAAACTCGAGTTTGTGCCGACTTACGCTTCCCCTTTTGATCAGGCAACGGCAGAACATTTAGTAGGAAATCCAACCAGCTCGTCAACCAACAGCCACGTGTGAAATGTTTCACTAAGGTTTCATCTGTCAGCGAGCTGGTTCTTGTCTCAGTCTCACTGCCTTTCATGATCAAAAGGGTGAGCGTAAGTCGGCACAAGCTCGCGTTTGTTCCTGAAAGCAACTTTTCAAAGATAAATTCTGACAGTTTTAATGTGGTCTATCTCGTTTGATCGTTGTTTTTGTGACCGTTGGACATAAACAGTCTAACTGCGTAGTAAAAAATCAAGCATGAGATATACGGTTTCCCGCTAGCAAGATTGTCCACCGACATTGCTGTGGTCCGTGATTCGAACTGATGACCTCGGTTTCTTCCATGTCAACCGTGACGTGGTGACTTCGTTGTGCCACGTGAGCTGCAAATACTGAACAAGTGAATAATTTTACTTTATGTGGCCTAATTTAGGTAACAAACATGAACAAACAAAGATCAAGTCGAACATGATTTCAAGATAAGACATTACTTACCTTCCGAATCTTCGTTGGTCGCGAACGTTTCTTGAACGACAACGCTTTTAGTCGACATTTGATTGGCGCTTGATGCGTCATTCGAACTGATGCTGTCTTGGTAGGCTGAAAAAGGAGAAAGTCTTCTTCAAAACATTATCGAAGCGGAAAAGGAACGGCAGCGATAATTTGAATGATTTGCACCAACCTGGTTCTTGAGACAATTTCGGTGAGTGCGCGAGATCGATGGCAAACTCTCTGAAAGTGTAATTATGGAGAAAGTTTCTGGACTCAATAAAAAGAAACGAATATGAAGCAGACGTCCCAATCGGGGCCCGGCCAGAGTTTTTCGGCCAGGATTGCGGCCTGATTTTTTTTCGATGTCTCTCAGGTTAATTTTTTGGCAGACGCGTTCAATGACAAGGTTGCCACCCAAGAAGATTGCTGGACAGTTGATGATCACTTCCTCCCTCGTCAAATTGGTCAAAAGTGCTCGGCCAGAATATTCTGGGAAAGCGCCAAAAACTTCAGTGTTTGGGAAGAAATCGCACTTATTTGCCGAAAACCGATGATTTCGGCCCGGCCGGCCCGCCGATCCTTCAAAGTCCAAATTGTCTGACCGAGCCGGCCCGACTGCGACCTCCGATACGAAGCAAAATAACGACGAAAAGGACGAACACCAAACTAAACCAACTTGACAGTTCGTTTGTCGGCAAAGCTAACACGCCTCGAAAGGCGACCCGTGAACGTCGCTGTGCTTTCCGGCGGCAAGTCCACACTCGCACAAATGGCGGCCGGGTTTTGCACTTTCAAAATCTGAAATTCGGGAGTCGACTATGGGTGGGCACAATACCCAATACCAATATCACCCAATACCAGTACCTGTGTTTGGTATTGGTATTGGGTCTAATTCTGGTATTGGGTATTGGTATTGAAGCTGGCCTGGTATTGGTATTGGGTTTGCCCAGTTATTGGACCAAAACTAATACCCAATCCTAATCCAGAAAAACCCAATACCAAAATACAGTACCTGACTCAAGACCCAATACCAAGCCAATACAAACCCAATACCAAACCAATACTACGACCAATACCCAATACCAATACCAACCCAATACTCAATAGCAATCCCAACCCAATACTCCGCGCGCAAACCTCCATATAATAGCTATTTTGGGCAAATTTTCGGCCAAAATGCAAAAAAGTACCATTTTTTCGGCCAATTTTGCAGAAAAAAGCATGCAAAAAACACCCTTTTTTCGGACCCCAGGGGTACCTTGCAACCTTCTGGAGGCTGGGTAGGGGGGTACCTTGCAACCATCTGGATCCATCCCCCCCCAAGGGTACCTTGCAACAATCTGCCTGCCACTACACTGCCCCCCAGGAACTACACTGCCTACCATAAGGCGCTCAGACCAAATCGATTTTTTTGCAAAACAAAACAGCGAAAGCTAAACACAAGGAAGAAACAAAACAAACCGATGATCGCCGATGACGCCTAGCCTTGGCCGCATCAGCTTGGTCACCGTTTCCGGTCTCAGATGGATGTTGCATGCCTGGTATTCTCGTATTTTGGATGGTGCTCGATTCGATTCTGAAAATTGTGTCCTGTACCGTCATTTACTATGATCAACGCAACGGCTCTCCTTTTGTACCGACACCGACACCCAACACCAATACCCAAATACCAATACCGGCCCTGTACCAATACCCAATAGCCAATACCAATACCAAATTGAGGACCCAATACCAATACCCAATACCGTAAAAACCTAAATACAGCCCCCCCCCCGGAATAAAGCCCCCCCCCCGTAATACAGCCCCCCCAAAAAGGGGTCAGTGAATTAATAGAGCCCCCCCCTAAGTAACATCCCCTATATAGTTGTGTATTGAGGCTTGATAGTGGTGCACAGGCACATTTATGCACGTCTATTGTTCGTTCAGAGCACATAATATGCCTCCAATTGACGAGTAGACACGAACAAATGCGATTACAAGCGAAAAAACATCCTTTCAAGCCCCTTTTTAGGGGTTTTTGGGGGCATAGTAGTGGCTGGGGGGTTGGGGGGTTACCCCCCTCTCAGAACTTACCTACCACAAAACCCGAGGGGGGTTGGGGGGGGGGGGGGTTGAGTACTTACCTCTCACAACTCCAAATCATACCTCTCACAAGCAATTTTATACCTTTTTAAGGCAAAAATCGGTGTTTTTCGACCTTATTTTCCCAAAAATCGCAAACCCACCCATAATACCTATTTTTAGGCGATTTTCGGCGAAAATTTGGAAAAAGTACTATTTTTACCTCAATTTTTGGCCAAAATTGTATCACAAAAACGGTGTTTTTTCGCCTTTTTGGGTGACCAAAATCATACCTCTCACGCTTCCGGTCCCAACCCCGCATCATACTTACCTCCCACACATGGGCCTGCCACTACACTGTTTGGGGGGTATTTCTGGGAACAATTTTTCAGGCTCGGGTCAGTGAATTAATAGAGGCCCCCGGCAGTGGTGTCGTTGGGAAATAAAAAAGTCAGGATACCGGATACCCAAAATCCAAAATTTTCGGATACCGGATACCCAAAATGAAAAATCTCGGATACCAGGGGGGGTTGTTCAAAAAAAGTCAATTTTTTAGAGGAAAATTGAGCAAAATTGGTGTTGGAAGCGCACAAAATGGTCATTTTTGGGGTTATGCTTGCGCCAGCAAGCGATTTTGGGCATTTTGGAGGTAAAAATGGGCTATTTTTACGGTTTTCGGAAAAATTTTAGGGTAGGATACCCCTGGACAAAAAGTCAGGATACCGGATACCCCTGGGTGAAAAAATCAAGATACCGGATACCGGATACTAGGGGGGTCAGGGTAGTACTTGGGGGGGGGGGGGGGGGGGGTCCCCCCCCCCAAATTCATCTATCTATCGTCAACACTTTTTGATTTCATCTATCTATCGTCAACACTTATGGGCAAATCTATCTATCGTCAACAAATTCTGGGAACAATCTATCTATCGTCAACACATTTCGACCCCAAAATGGGTATTTTTGCCTCAAAATGGCTCAAAATCGGTATTTTTTGTCCCAAATAGACAAAAAATCGCGCGCTACGCGCGGATTTAGTACATCTAAGTGCATTTTCATTAATATTTACACATTATTACATGCTTAGTACACTATACTATACCTTGATTTTTGGCGACCCCCCCCCCCCCCACCATCTATCTATCGTCAACAACTTTGGGTCGACCCCCCCCCCAGATTTCGGACTTGGGTCATCTATCTATCGTCAACACATTTCGGGTCCCAATCTATCTATCGTCAACACCCTGACCAAGTACTACACTGAGGGGGGTAACCCCCCTTCCGCCCCCAACGACACCACTGCCCCCGGAATAGGGCCCCCCAAAATGAAGTCAGTGAATTAATAGAGCCCCCCTTCCAGTGGTGTCGTTGGGAAATCAAAAAGTTAGGATACCGGATACCCAAAATCCAAAATTTTCGGATACCGGATACCCAAAATGAAAAATCTCGGATACCAGGGGGGGGGGGTTGCTCCCTAAAATAAAAAATCTCGGATACCCAGGGGGGGTTGTTCAAAAAAGGTCAATTTTTTTAGAGGAAAATCGAGCAAAATCGGTGTTGAAAGCGAAAAAAATGGTCATTTTGGGGGTTATGCTTGCACCAGCAAGCGATTTTGAGCATTTTGGAGGTAAAAATGGGCGATTTTTACGGTTTTCGGAAAAATTTTAGGGTAGGATACCCCTGGACAAAAAGTCAGGATACCGGATACCCCTGGGTGAAAAAATCAAGATACCGGATACCGGATACTATAACCCCCCCCCTTCCCCCCCCCAACGACACCACTGCCCCCTTCTATTTAGGTTTTTACGGTACCAATACCGGGCGAGACCCAATACCAATACCCAATCAATACCGAATCTATACTACTGAAGTGCCTGCTGGTATTGGGTTTGGTATTGGGTTGGTATTGGTATTGAGTATTGGGTTGGTATTGGTGTTGCCTAGTGTTCCAAAAATCGCGAGTTCCGCGCCTTCCATATAAGTTATTTTGGGCAAGGAACTTTCTTCGACACTTTGAACGAAAACGAAAAAGTTCACGTTGCCGGCCGAAAAATTTTTTAATTTTCTTCAGCGTTATAATTTTCGCGCGCTTTTTCATTTGAATTCTGCAGATCCACTCCTCCACTGGGTAACTAGACACTTGTTGACTGTAAACAACTGTACAAAACATGGGGGTGCGTTTTGTACGCTTGTTGACTGTGTGACAAAAATAAATTAAGCACAGTTAAAGCATGCGTCAACAAGTGTACATTACAGCACGACTGTATTGTACACTTGTTGATTGTATGACATTTATGACAATAATGTTTGTGCAATCAACAAGTGTACATTACAGCACGACTGTATTGTACACTTGTTGATTGTATGACATTTATGACAATAATGTTTGTGCAATCAACAAGTGTACAAAACAGCACGACTGTATTGTACACTTGTTGAATGTATGACAACAATGACATTTATGACAAATAGCATTTTGTGCAGTCATGTTTTGCGCACTTGTTGAAACTTTCGTGTGCAGCTGTTTTCACAAAATTTGGGCGCTGAAAAACTGGACTTTCATCACGGCTTTCCTTCTGTTTCCAGGGTAACTGTACCGTTTTCAACGTGTTATGCAATCAAAAAGGTAGGTACAAGTTGCAACATGAGGTGATTCGAGGAAACATGAAAAAATGCACGCGGAAGAAAGCATGGTGGTAAAGCGATTTGTCACTGTTTATCAATTTGTTGCTGTTTTGGTTCGTGTGAAGTACTGAATTCATGTGGTGTCACAAGTCCGGGCTTTCCACTGACCTGAAACGTAAAAATTGGCAAAATTTTACTCGACAACAGGCACAATTTGATGCACAGGATAATAATGCACTTGAATATTAACTAACAGTGATGCACTCGAAGAAAGCACGAATCAGGAAAAAGAAAACAAAATTCAACGTGAAAATCCAACAACAAGATGGAACCCACAAAGTAACATAATAATCTGGTGGTAATTGTACTGTTAATCATAATCTAATATCGGAGAAATCTCATAGCTAAAAAGTCGATCATTAGGAGGGCAAGAACATAATCAACAGATGCCATTAGAGTTTATATTGTAGGCACCGCACATAATAATTCAATAATGGAGAGATTAAGCTGATAAGAGCAGATAATGCATGATATGAGCTGACCTTCTGGGTATAATACATGGCTATTCAATCACTGAGAGAGTAGGCTGATAAGAACAGATGCAATCGTTCAATAATGGAGAGATTAAGCTGAGAAGAATAGATACTGTGATTCAATCACAGAGAGATTTAGCTGATAAGAGCATAGATTTCAATCACCAAAATATAAACAGCAGGTCAGTTCAAATCAATCGGCCTCCTCATCTGAGCTGAGATCTGGGAACAAGTCCCGACCACGGAGCGATGGTTCCGCTTGATACAACGCGACAACAGCACCAGTACGAGCGGCCTCGAGCACGTCATCCAGTTTCGTCTCGGTCACTCTGCGATCGTCGAACTCGGTCCACTTGTCATGCGTCAGGCAATACGTGATGTAGTGACCTGCAACAGGGGAACAACAAAGGGTGCATTGGTTTATTCATGACCGTGCACACCGCCACCGATGGGCATGACAACAAACGACAGTATCGTGGTACATATTGCTGTTGATGTTTCCATCCGTGCACTTCTGGTGTATTGATACCAAAGTTGAACTACCCTAACATTCCAAAAACGGACGACAAAAGGGTAAGTGGGAGGTTAGGTATGTCATGTGGTGTGAACAAAAAAGCAGCGGAATTAAGTAGTTGAACATGTCTATACATGTGCCTATACATCTACCTTTTTTCCCCAATCCAGCTCTCCTTTCTCGATTTTCTGGGCTATTCGGTGGAATTTACGCAGCGCGCTTCCTTTCAAGCCAATGGTGGTCCCAGCTTTATTTCGAGTTTGCCGTCCTTCAAGAACGGCATCAATATTTTCACGATACTTGTCCGTGTAGTAGATTGCAGGGGCCTTGGTGGCCGGTTTTCGTGGCATGGCTTTGAAACAACAGAACCAAACCTGTGCAAAACACCTGAAATACGGTAAACGGTGTAAAATATGCACGTAATTTTATACAAACTGTTGGAAATGCACCAAATTAACATTCAGTAAACCCGTTCAGTGAAAATAAAAATATGTTTTGTGATAAAGTTCGTGCTGTGGTTTGTCCTGCCTGCATGAAGCATCATTGATTTCAAAAAAATCCTGCAGATCAGTAAAGAGCGGGAAAATCCAATTTCAAAAGCGCATCGATGTTTTGGGTTGTTCTTCACGTGCCGCCAAGTTATGTTCGTGCAGTTTGGTTGTTATAATTCACCCAACTGCTGAATTCAGCGTTATTTGTCATAAATGTCATACATTCAACAAGTGTACAATACAGTCGTGCTGTTTTGTACACTTGTTGATTGCACAAACATTATTGTCATAAATGTCATACATTCAACAAGTGTACAATACAGTCGTGCTGTTTTGTACACTTGTTGATTGCACAAACATTATTGTCATAAATGTCATACATTCAACAAGTGTACAATACAGTCGTGCTGTTATGTACACTTGTTGATACGTGTGACATTTATGACAAATATGACATTTATTATTTTTGTCATACATTCAACAAGTGTCCACACACGAGTCGGATAAGTTCCTAGCTTGCTTTAGCAAGGTTACGTAGTACCGCTTCGGCCCGAAACCGGACCAGTACCTGGAGCTCTGCTTTTTTGATTTTTCATTCTTTTAGTTTCAGTAGTTTGTTGAGTTTTGCTCAATCTGACCCGGCCCGGTCGGGCGGTCGAAGCAGGGTAGTACTTGGGGGGGGGGGGGGGGGGGGGGGGCTCCCCCCCCAAATTCATCTATCTATCGTCAACACTTTTTGATTTCATCTATCTATCGTCAACACTTATGGGCAAATCTATCTATCGTCAACAAATTCTGGGAACAATCTATCTATCGTCAACACATTTCGACCCCAAAATGGGTATTTTTGCCTCAAAATGGCTCAAAATCGGTATTTTTTGTCCCAAATAGGCAAAAAATCGCGCGCTACGCGCGGATTCAGTACATCTTAGTACATTTTCACTAATATTTACACATTATTACCTACTTAGTACACTATACTATACCTTGATTTTTGGCGACCCCCCCCCCCCCCCACCATCTATCTATCGTCAACAAGTTTGGGTCGACCCCCCCCCCAGATTTCGGACTTGGGTCATCTATCTATCGTCAACACATTTCGGGTCCCAATCTATCTATCGTCAACACCCTGACCAAGTACTACACTGGGTCGAAGAGTCACAAATCGTGGCCCGGCCCAATCGGGTGGTGGTGGTCGGTCCTGGTATGAGCGAGGCGTCGAAAGAAAAGTGAAAAAGTTTAAAAATGGCAAAAAATGTGAATTTTCTTGCAGAAATTGGTTGTTGTTTTATGGCTTTTTGGGCACAAGACAGTTTTGCAAGGAAAATGTGATGATGATCATCGCGCGAAGTGCAAATGTTTGAGAATTGGGCCCTGGAATGCGGGTTTTTGCTTGAACTTTTTACATGCAAGCGGGCATCCTCGGCCGGTCGAAAAGTCAATACCGTAAAAACCTAAATAGAAGGGGGGGGCTCTATTAACTCACTGACCCCATTTTGGGGGGCTCTATTCCGGGGGGGCTTCTATTAATTCACTGACCCGAACCTGAAAAAAATGTTCCCAGAAATACCCCCGAAAACCCCTAAAAAGGGGTTTGAGAGGATGTTTTTTCGCTTGTAGTCGCATTTATTCGCGTCTAGTCGTCAATAAGAGGCGTATTATATGCTCTGAACGAACAACAAACGTGCATAAATGTACCTGTGCACCACTATCAAGCGTTAATACACTACTGTATAGGGGATGTTACTTAGGGGGGGGGGGCTCTATTAATTCACTGACCCCTTTTTGGGGGGGGGCTGCATTACGGGGGGGGCTCTATTCCGGGGGGGGGGCTGTATTTACGTTTTTACGGTACTCGCGAGTCGGCCTGATCCTGACCTCTGGTTTCTGATTATTCTGTTCCATTCAGTTTCTGACTTCAACGCGACTTGACTTGGCCGATCAAGAAATCCATTGAATAACGATGACGAAAGGCGCCGGTCTGTCCATCCTGCCAATATTGGCCGGTTTCCGGTTCGACGCCGAGCGTTTGCTGCGAATGTTCAAGGAGCACGAGTCGATGCGATTTGAAAACTTTGCGCAATGCTTTCGGGCCATGAAATTTTCGCATATTTTCCATGGCAGACAGACCGAGCCGGAGTATCGAGAGGTGAGCGTTGACAACAAAGTGGAATTTCTCTCTGAGTCTGCTTTTCCTTCCGTTTCAAGTGTCGTGCTTGTGAAGGATGCTGGCGGGCAGCAGATGAACTTGGTCAAAAATCTGGGGAACGACAAAATTTAATGTCATAAAAATGTGTTAAAATATGCTGTTTTTGGTGTTTCT